>PVJI01016002.1:0-39500 GCA_004026765.1 Micronycteris hirsuta
GGGCACTGGCTGGGGCGGCAGGCTGGTGGTTTTCAGTCTGGCCCAGGGGACCCCTGCTCTGTTTGGGAAGGTACTTCACAGGCGCTTCTGCCAACCACGTAATTTTTGCCCAGCAATGAGATTATAACTGTCCGAGGACTCTCCATGCTATTATCTAAATATTGCATTTGTTTTATTGAGAGTTCCACCTCTGATTTCCCTTGCTATCCATCCTATCGTGAAAGACAGGGAGAAAGAACTTTCACACTGATTGTAAGTAGAGTAGCATCTAACACAGGAGTTAAGTTTTAAAGACTCTTCACAAGTGGACACTTCTTTAAATTACCAGGGCTTAGAATCGTGGAAGTCCAAAAGTCAGGAGTTCATGGCCCTCTGCGCTTCTGCCGGGCCCATGGAGGAGCAAGTGGCTAGATTTGGAGGGGGCAGGGTAGGCTAGAAACAGAGGATACAGAGCAAACCCAGGATTCTCCTACACCGTTTTTTGTTAAGTGAATATAATTGAATTCATAGAAATCGACTGGTGAGAAGAGACTCTCCTGCATTTTGTTTCTTGGAGCGCATTTATTAGATTTATGTTTTTTTTTCTTTTAACTACATTTTTGGCTGCCATGTACAAATAGCTTTTATTTCAAATTATTGTTCTAATTAGAGAATGTTTAATTTATGGCTTTTTTTTCTTGTAACTACATACTTGAGTGCATGTACTAACAGCTTCTGTTTCTAATTATTGTTTAATTAGAGATTGCTTAATTGTTTTTTCCTTTTCATATTCCACAGTGTAATATAGATCTCAGTTTCCTCTTTTACTTTCCTGTTCAGGACACGTGTGTTAGTGACCGGCTGCTTACGTCGGTCCTCAGGAATTTTACTGCTCAGTTATGTGTATAGCCCTAGATGTCAGTGTTGAAACACAGTTAATTTTTCTATTATAAAAATAACACATGTGCTCTAAAGGAAGTTTGGAAACTATAAGGTAAAAAGAGAAGGGAGGAAAAAACCCATTTGTGGTCCCAACACCCAAAGGCCACCACTGTTAACATTTTGCTGTATTTCTCAGCAGTCTTTTCTGTTTATATTTTTTATCCATTTAAGGTTATTTCGTATATCTAATTTTGGGCGTTGCATTTTGACACCATTATCACTAAGTCTTTTCTGTGTATTTAACAAGTTTACGTGCTCACCAACTGATTATATTAGTTGGTTACAGTATTTCTGCTCTCCAGGGAGGAGCGGTATGGAGTACGTTATTGCTCAAAGGACTTGGTGCTGTGTCTTCTGCAGTTTTTTTCTAAAGTGATTTTCTTTCATTCGTATTTCTTATTCTCTTGCCATTGGGGCCGGCTGTTACTGAGAGTTGTTCACTTGTCAAGCGTTAGAGAAGTTCGTGCATATTTTGGAACTTCATTAATATGTAATTGCTTCATGTTTGTTATTCTTCTTTCCCAATATAGTGGTACACATGTGGAAAACTACTTGTGGATGTATTTGATGTACCGTTTGCCTCCTTGTTTTAAAAGCAGAGCATTTGGGCTGCGCGCTTCAAGTCTGATGAAAGTGCTTAGTGGTTCCCAATAGTCAATGACTCGAAGACAACTCCCACTTTGAGTAAACGCCAGAGCTGATTTGGAACTAGAATTTAAAAATTACTCAACGAGGCACATTTTAAAGAGCTACTAGTTAATGGAGAAAACCACTGTGGTGGCTGGTTATTGGAGCACTTTGCTCTTCATATGGATGTGGTTGACCTAGAATGGATTTCTTGAGCTAATGATTGGGCCCCATAATGGTATGCTGTCCTCCCTCTTCCGCATGCCCTTGGTACCTTAATAAAGGTGATTAGTAGGTACTCCTGTTTATCCACTCTGGATAATCTGTTCAGGCAGCGTGCTGGGTAAAATTCCAACCCCAGACTGGTTTGTTCAAATCACTTAGTTTCTTGGCCTCTCCTTTTAGGCAATGTGTGTTCAGATATTTAAAGCTTCTGCTCATATCAGCCAGAGAAGAGTATAGTTGGGAAAATAAATATGCCAAAATGGAAAAAAAAGGCTTCATTCTTTTTTCCAGCAGTCATACCAAATGTTTTGATTATATTTTTCACTTTAAGTCCAAATAAATGAGTGCTAACATATTAGAAGTATCAAAGTTTTAAAAATCCCTTTTTTATTTGTCTGTGGAGGAAAGTAAAAGTGAAGCTAAAATTGAGTAAAGTCATAATCAGTAAAGGAGAGATAGCAGCCTTGAAGGAAAAGCAAAGTGTGCAGTGGGAATGCAGCGTGTGCTGGGAGGGAAGAAAGAGTCTAAGAACCCAGAGTTCCAATCCCGGAGCCACCACGAAGTACCTTGTGACTTTGCAGCAGTGAGGATCTCAGGGGTCAGTCACTGCAGGAGCAGAGCTAGAACTTTGAGTTGCTCCCAGGAATTCTGTGATTCAGTGTCTGAATTGAGCCTAAACCTACATGAAATCCTAAAATTTGAAATGTGTCTTTGGGTCTCCTTTTCTATGGGGGTCAAAATAAACCTGCATAAGTATATTTGTACCGGCAAGTGTCAGATTTCACAACTTAGATCCTTTGAAGTGTCCACGGGGAGTTTGAGGTCTCTTCATTAGGACTCAGAGTGAGACAGCCATGCGAGCATCTGGAAGATGGCAGTGTTCTCTAAGAATCTGAGTATTGCCCGTAGGTAAACGTGGTACATTAAAAACAATGTGTATAACGTGTATTGTGAGTGTGTATGTGTGTGTGTGCATGTGTGTTTTTACACATATACCGTGATCCCTCACCTGTCGCGGGAGTTACATTCCAGAGACCCCCGCGATAGGTGAAAATCTGTGAAGTAGCAGCGTTACATTTATTTTATTATTTATATATATTTTAAGGCTTTATAAACCCTTCCCACACTCCTATAAACCTTTCCCACTCTCTTATTAGCCTTTCCCACACTCTTATAAACACTTCATATGCTCTTAAACACTTTCTACACTCTTAAACCTATGTAATGTTAACAACATATAGAATTCTATATGGGTACTGACCAGTGAAGTATACTACAACTTGAATGATGAGGATCATGAATTGTGTAGCTGTGCAGTACTGATGGCGATGAAGGTGATGATGATGAGATGAATGTGCTGCACAGCCAAGAAGAGCATTACAGCTCTTCTGAAGGCACCACTTCATCAGGGGGTGCAGTATCTTCACCCTGGGCCGTAACTTCTATTTTATTATAACTTTTTAAATTGTAACTTTTATTTTATTTTAATTTAATATTCTTTTAATATATTTGAATTAACATTTTTTATATTGTTTTAAATTTTTTAGGCAAAAATAATTAAAAATCATAAATATTATACAAATACCTATATACTGCAAAATCCCGCAACATAGCGAAAACTCTGCGATACAGAATTAGATATATATTTTTAAAAAATCCCGCGATACAGTGAAGCCACAATAAGTGAACTGCAATATAGTGAGGGATGACTGTATACACATTGTTTGTAGACGTCCTTTTTCTGATCTCGTTAAGTGAATCTGTGTGGCTTGCCCTTACAGGTGGCGCTCCCAATTACTACCCCAACAGCTTCAGCGCTCCCGAGCAGCAGCAGAAGTGCGCCCTGGAACACAGCACCATGTGCTCCGGGGACGTGCGGCGCTTCAACAGTGCTGACGACGACAACGTCACTCAGGTACTGACCTCTTTGTCTGCTGCGGAGTCACTCAGTCGTTCTGCTTCTCTGTGTCTGCTGCTTCCCCCTCTCCAAGTCTCTGCCGTGTCTTAAGTTGAATCAGGGAAGCCCCCTCTAATCAGAAATCAGCCCCTTTCATCAGATGGGGCTGAAGAGCGGTGTTGCTCTGCTCTTTCAGTTCCAGGTATGACACATTTCAGTTCCTCTAAATTTTATTGAGTGGATAAGGTGGGGGCCATTGGGGAAGAAGTGATTTCATGGAAATGTAAGAAATGGGCAAGTAAAGCTTCAGTGCAGCCAAATCTAAGAATCTGGGCAGGACTGACAGATTTAAGGGACTGCAGCTGGATTCAAAATAGCGGTAGGAGCCTCCATAGCGAGAGTGCAGGTGTTTCCACCGTGGGGCTTCCCGTTCACGTGACCCTGCGGCTCCGTCTGCCTGTTTCTGCTTTCTAGTGCTTTCCTCCTCTCTGCCTTGGAGCTGCTGTTTTAGCACGGCTGTGGCTTGGCTGTGGCCGTGGCCTGACTCTTCTTTATGGCTTCTTTCTCCACATAACCTGTTTTTGGACCACTTTTACTTCTCTCATAACTTCAGTATCAGATTCCGGAGAAAGGGTATCAGATTGACCTGACGAATCTTTTCATTCTAGGTCGCCTCGCTGGCCTTTGGCCAGCTTATAGTTAACTGCCCTGGGTCACGCCCCGCCCTCCTTCCCGTGACCTGTGGCTGCCTAAGGGCTGCTCTTTCAGCAGATGCAGTGAAAGAGGCCCTTTGACTCTGGAGGGCAGCCGCCTCCTGAAAGTGTTCAGTGCGACTCACACCACACACAGCAAAGAATCAAGTTACAAAGTGTCTCTGTCCTATACTATGGTAGTTGGTGTTAAACTTAGTATTTAAATAAGAATAGGACCAATCTCTACTTTCTCATTTTGTAAATGTGGGTTTCAAGTAAAATATACTTATATATGTGAATTAATACACTGCGAAGGTATCTTTATTTGAAAGACACTTATGTGTATATATATATGTGTGTACATAAAAAAAGATACTTGTTGTAGGATATAAACCATATTTAGCTGAAATTAAATATCTCCTGAAAGGCCTTTTATATTAACGGCATTATTCCTCGTATGCAGGTGATACCAAGTATATTACAATACAGTTCCTGCCTCTCAATGAATTTGGCCCAATGAGGTATATTCCAGTGTTAAACTAACAAATACAGCTTCTGCAAAAATTAATTTGAATTATGAGGCTATTGCATACACATTAAAAATTATAAAATAATCATATTTTATGGAGAGGTATTCTTATCACGATATAGAACTCAGGTTTTTTTTTTGTTTTTTTTTTTTTTTTTTTAATTTTTAGAGAGAGGGGAAGGGAGGGAGAAAGAGAGGGAGAGAAACAGCAATGTATGGTTGCCTCTCACATGGCCCTCACGGGGACCTGGCCCGCAACCTAGGCATGTGCCCTGACTGGGAATCGAACCGAGTTCTCTTGGTTCCCAGTCCGCGCTCAATCCACTGCGCTACACCAGCCAGGGCAGAACTCAGGTTTTTAAGCGGTGGTGATGCTGCTCATAGGTTTATAGCATAATCTGGAAACATAGTGGAACTCAATAAGAAGGTCCAGATTTCTACTCTTAAGAATGATTCACTTGGACTTCCACTTCTGGCTTATTGCAGATTAGCTTGTGTCAGACCTAACCTTTCATGGAGGATATTGGAAAGCTAGATAAAATACAAAAAGCATCTGTCTGAAGGCTTTGGAAAGCCTAACAAAGCAACAAGGATTTGAGGAGCCGAGATCTTGGACAGAAAAGTAGTGCAGAGGTGTGAGCTTGGCATTCGGTATTCTTTCTGATAAGGCATTTGTTACTTTGTGAGCATTGGCCAAGGGGCTGAGGAGAATTTACTGCATTTTTATGGGCTGGAGGGATAAAAATTGGAGTTCGGGGCCTGGGAAACAGGAGGCCTTCCGTTAACATTCAGGCTTTCAGTTGGAATCCCTAACAGTCCGTGCCTAAGAGGAAGGGAACGCCCGAAAGAAACTAGCCTTCCCGAAGACTGAGACACAGCTTCCCGGCAGCTCAGTCTCGGCCTGCATCGAGGTGACCTCGTTTTATCCTACCTCTGTGCCAGACGCGAACGCAGCTATGTGGAGGAAAGCAGTGCCTCAGGTTATCTCTACATTTTTTCATATCAAATGACCAGCATTCAGTAATTACCAGGCAGACCCAAAACGTAAGACCTTATGACTGAAAACCAAGAGGGCAAAAAACAAACCTGACAATAGAAACAAACCTACTGGAGATACAGATCGTGGATTGTCAGACACCGGTTTTAAAATAACTGGGAATAATATGTTCAAAAAATAGATGACAATGTGGAGAATTTAACAAGAGAACTTGAATCTATACAGTGAGAACTGAATGGATACGCTGAACTGGAAAATGCAACTGAAATGAAGAACTTAGTAAATGGGTTTAAAGGGAGATTAAACACAACTGAAGAGGATATTAGTAAACTGGAACACACAGAGCCGCAGATAGTATCAAGACTAACTCATGAAGAGAACAGGAACTTCTCTTTTTTTTTTTAATAAAGATTTTATTTATTTTTTTAGAAAGAGGGGAAGGGAGGGAGACAGAGAGGGAGAGAAAGAGCAATGTATGGTTGCCTCTCACATGGCCCTCACTGGGGACCTGGCCCACAACCCAGGCATGTGCCCTGACTGGGAATTGAACTGGGACCCTCTGGTTCCCAGCCCATGCTCAATCCACTGAGCTACACCAGCCAGGGCAGAACTTCTCTTTATTATAAGACGCCATTTGGAGGTTGAAAAGGCAAGCCACAGAGTGGGAGAATGTAGTTCGACAGATGACTCACGTACAGATTGTGTGAAGAACTACAGAGCAATAAGAAAAAGGCAAATGAATAGAAACATTGGCAAGAGACTTGAATAGGCACTTTGCAAAAGAGGGTATCCAGATAGTTGAAAAACATGGAGAGCTGGTTTACCACACTAGGGACGTGGAAAATAAAACCACAAAGAAATACCTCTAGAAACACACCGGAGGGGCTGGAAGTAAAGAGACTGACCATACCGGGTGTTGGTAAGAACGAGAAACAACTCTCACTGTTGTATAATGAAAATATTTCCCAGAGATGATTTCCGGCTGCCAACATGACGTCACTGAACTGGTGGTATTGGGAAGTGATGTTCACGGTTCCACTTTTATATAGTATTTCTACCATGGAGGTAACAGTAGGCACAAATAAAATCAAGAATATAGGAGTAGGGAATAATTGGGAAGTGATATGTTTTGAGGGTTTATTTTTGTTTGCAATGTCATTTATTTACTTGTAAGTTTATATAACTTAACTTTTAATAATGGCTATGTTTAACAAGTTACTCACAGAATCCCTAAAAATTTGGCAATTTGCTCCCATGAGCAAGCTGCCTGCAGCACACTGCTGCTGGGACTTCAGGACCAGATTCCTTCTAGTTCAAGGTGGTGTTGGGTTGGCCAAAATGTCTGTTAACTTGTATCCGTAAAATAAAAGACACATTTTTCATTTTTACCAATAACTTCATTGATTTGGATATTTTGAGTATGTCGGCTTTCTCCTGCTATTGGCTTCTAGTGGGTAGAGGCCAGGGTGCTGCTGAACATCTTCCAATGCATAAGACAGCCCCACAGCGAGGAATTATTTGGCCAAAAAGCGAATAGTACAAGAAACTTCCCAAACCACTTTTGACATGTTTGATCAGTCACTGCATCTCCATATACTGCACAAATCATTTTTTGTGTTTCAGTTGCATTCTTTCTTTTCTTGAAATAATAGAGCATAATGCATAAAAAATGTTGCTTATTTTCTTCCATCTTCAATTAAAATGGCTGCACAAAAATTCACCAATTTTGATTATTTTTTAGTGCACGCTGATATGACAGCTGTCACAATCCAGTCTAATAAAATTGTCTCAAATGAAGTTAAAGACACTAAGCACTACTATAGCCATCATACAGAAAAAACTAAACAAACTTTTTGGCCAGCACAATAGATTGAGGTGACATACTAGGCCTTGTACTTCTCACACATATGCATTAGATTCGAAATGAAATTTAAAAAAAAATGTAGTTAACAAACAAGAAAGTTTAATCTCTAGCTCCCAGAAATGGAAAAGAAATCAAAGGAGTTTGCGAACATTGAAGATATGAGTATATTTCATGGGGGTAACCAAACCCTATTTACATCTTATTAAGATCTTACACTTGCAAGAGGCTAGGGGTTGGGGCCTCAGGCTTCAGGTGTGGCAGAGAGCTAAAACTCGGCTCCTGACATAATGACGAGAACCAGGAACTGGTAATTCTGTGGAAAAACTACCCACTGGGCTGAGGATGCATCTTGGAAGCATGTGGGCTCTAGATGGAGGCAGTCAATCCTGAGAAGTTGGGTCTTTCTCCTGTGCTGTGCTCAGGTGAGGTCCCTGTATTCTTGTCCCACTTAGGGTCACATGGAAGCCCTGAAGTGAGAGGCAAGTGAGTTAGCAAGTGTCTTTAGGCCTCTGCAGATACAATGAAAAAGATTTACCACGTGAAGATACCTTCACGACTCAGACACATTTGGAGCTTCTGCAGATGATAACTCCTGTTGAGAATGAGTCACATGGAGAAATTACATGCAAGGAAATCCAGTGCCCTGCGAAATTGCACGTGTGGCAGATGGAGGAATTATACACTATAGAATAATGTAAGAGAAGGTTTGAAAAAAGCATGTTGACCGCATTCAAGGAGATACAGAAAAGAATATTATCCATAAGACAAGAGTAGGAAGTGGGAAAACAAAAAGAGGTCGATTTGAAAAAGTACTAAACGGAAATTTCTAGAAACAAAAAAATACAATCTTTGAAATAAAAACCAACAAATGCAGAGACTCAGTGAATGTGTAAATAATATGTTATATACAGCTGAAGAGAAAATTAGTGAATTGGAGACTGATCTGAGGAAATCCCCATAATATGGTACTTTGATTGGATTGTGTTAATATCAAAGTCTGATTTCTGAAGTTTGTATCAGATTTAAACTTTGCTTAAATTTAAAAAAAAACTTTATTATGGCCTATTTTATAACTTAATTAGAAAAGCTATGAATGTTTCAATATTTTATAAATGATATTTTGGATAATTGGGTATTTTTGGACTTTATAAACATTAATAGAGCAATACATAGAACAGCATGGTACTCAATAAATATTTGTTGAATGAATGAATGAGTGAAATGTTAGAATAAAATTATACCTTATACCCTAGAAATGGTTGATTTTGGAAATGAGCAGAGGCTATTAGGACTCATACTTGATACTTAGCTCCTATTTTTTATTTTAATCTATTGCTATATATTTTAGAGGTAAACTGAATAAGGAAAATATCACTATTAATATCTGTCTGCTCCAAGAAATCTTGGCCTTTGAATAACTAAGGATATGTAAATGAATTAGGGTTTTTTTCCTCTGTGATTCTGGGCGCAGAATTGAACAAAGGTTGTGTTGTGCTAACTGTACGTTTGATGATAGTTTGCACATTCTTGACTTGTCAGTATTAAGAATGTGCTGGGCTTTTTAACTGTAGACTATATTGCATTGTGTTTATGAGATTTGTTAGCAGTGACAACAAAGGACATTATTAAATAGCAGTTAGGAGCTATCATCAACAACTGAATTCCTCCTATTTTGCTTAAAATCAAACAAAACAAAAGGTGAGGAACTCAACACAAATAACACTTTCAACAGTAATTTAAAATTATTCTTAAATTCTGAAAACTCATTTTTATGCAAATGGGGAAATCTCACTTTTTCATTTCAAAAGTAGCATATTGGGCGAGCTTTGTTTGTGATAAAGTGGCTATTCGATTTTCCTCACCGTATTTCCCTTGAGCAGGTGCGGACCTTCTATAAGGATGTACTGAACGAAGAGGAGAGGAAGCGCTTGTGTGAGAACATTGCAGGCCATCTGAAAGATGCGCAGCTTTTCATCCAGAGGAAAGCGGTGAGTGATGCTGTGGAAGCTGAAGGGTGACCTCTGCTGGCTGGAGAAGAGAGTGCAGCTGTGTGAGAGAACCCGTAAAAGGAAGTGTCCTTTCTATTTTACTTGAGCTAAGTACACTTAAATAAATTTGAACTAAGCTCCAATCAGCCTCTGATTATGTTCTCTCCAATGGATATGGCATTTCCATTGATCCTTAGCTCTTTGTCCAGTGTGTAGTTATTTAACTGAGTTCAGGGGGAATTCTCTCCTACGCTGTTTTATTTGACTGCAGCTAAGTTCTGTGCAAGAGAATAATATGCAATATCAAGATGTGGGTCCTGTCACAATTTTGCTTTGAATTTGGATGATAAAAAATTCAGATTACACTTCTGTGGTTTCAAGCCTGCCCATCCACTTAATGTCGTGACACTGACCTTCCTTCAGAAGCAACCGGAGACTTGCATGTTTTCAGGGGTGAGAACTGAGCTGCTTCCAAAGGTCAGAACTTTTGAGCTAAGGGGCCACACCCTTTTGGTGGCACTCATGGTGCTGGGTGAAGTTTCCTCACTTGTGGTTTCCTGGCCTGCCACAGGGGTAACCTTCTTGTAAAGAAAAGCTTACAAGAAACTCCACTATTTCGGAAACTCCACTATTTCCTTGTACCCTGGTTGCTGCTTCTGTGTTCACAGGGGCAGCTGGGCTGGCAGCTGTCCAGGGTGTGTTCAAAGGCCTGGAGACAGGCACTAGCAGGAGAGGCACTCTCTTTGTAGGCAAAGTTCTCTGTCTATAACTACCTTTTGTGAGTGTGGGTAAAACTACCCCTTTAAATCTCTGTGGTGCTGTTTACTTCCTGCTCTCTCCAGCAGGGAGCCTGACAGTTGCTCAGTGAGATTGCTGGGGCAGGTTTTATCTTATCTCACTGATAGGAATGATTGAGGCGGCTTGTAGGGAGCACACTCTTGGCGTACTTCTCACCTGTGCTGAAGCTGTTAGGCTCCACATATAGTTATGATGCCCCACCTCTCTCTGCTGTCTGCTTGGGCCCAGCCATGATTGGGAATTCCTGCTTGAAGTGTGTGGAATTGCCCAGCATGCAGCAATGACTTTGTATACTTTAAATGGAGGCAATGGGCCCATTTCTTAACACAAATCACTATAACTTGAGTTAACTCCCAGGTCAGTTCTTTATAAGCAGTCAGCGCAGTTTGCCTCACATGCATCTTTCTCACGATGGCCTCTGAGGTAGGTGTCGCTCCCTTACTCATCTGCTGGGGCGTGGGCATGCTCAGAAGGTTGGTCAGTGTCTGTCTGAGTTCCCACTGGACCCCCAGTCTTACTCTGTGTTGCTTATCACTGTGTGGTTCTACTTCCCGAGGAAGCGCCCTTCCTCCCCTGGCCTAGGAGGGACTGAGGTCATGTTTACATTTATTTTCAGGTCAAGAATTTTAGTGACGTCCACCCTGATTATGGGGCCCGCATCCAGGCTCTTCTGGACAAATACAATGCCGAGAAACCTAAGGTGAGCCCAGCGCACCCTGGCCGTGGCAGAGCCTGTGTGGCCTGGCTTAGACTAGGCACAGTTTGGTTTCCTCTTAGGATGAGTCTCCTCAGGGGCAGCTATTAGACCGCTGAAGCAGTTGTTCAAAAACTCATTTGAGACGTAAAGAACTCACGTGCAAAAACACATACTCTTTGTTTTAGCTCTGGACTATATGAGATAGTTTAAGGTGACTGAGTTCTGAATTATTTTCATTGGAGCCCAAGGTAAAGCTAAGGTAAACGCCAGGTTGCTGCTGCCCGAGTGCGTTCATTAATCTGCTGATCTTGTTCTTTTAAAACAGAATGCAATTCACACCTTTGTGCAGCACGGGTCTCACTTGGCTGCAAGGGAGAAAGCTAATCTGTGAGGGTCGAGCCCTGGTCTGGTGCAAAGTTGTTCCCCGCCTATGAAGCAGAACATGGTGTTCACACACCTAATCCTCGCCGCTGGATGGAAGATTCTCCTGTGCTAAATGAGCCAATGCAAGTCTTTAAAATGGTAATCCAGGTTTCTGTAACAGATAATGTAATAATGGCTTTTAATGCTATTTCCCTAGGGGAAATGAAGGTTAGGGCTTAACAATCATTTAAAAGAAACGTGTATTTGCTTTTGGCAATGGGTTGGATTACTCACTCACAATGACTAGAATAAAAGTTTCTAGCAGCAATATAATTTTATTTGATAAGAAAAAATCTTGGTGAAAATATGTTTACATATCATCTCATGGCCTATTATATAAAAATAAGGTTGTAATTATATATGAAGAAAAGATCAAGATAATCCATTTAGAAATTTAATTTTTCTAAGTTTCTTATAGGAGAAACACATGTAATGCCTTAATGTCTTTTGAAAATAGCTTCAATACCATCATAGTTTAATGCTTATTTCTTCCTGGAATTGATCAGATAAAAAACAAAATAACAACTTGGAATTACATGTATGGTAATACAACATGGATTTTCACAATAGAATGATTTGTAACTTACATTTTTACAATAAAATAATCTGTACATAAGAATAGAAGAATGGCATTTGATTGCTTTCGGCTCCATATAGAACTTGGAATGTTCCAGCAGACTGAATCTGAATATCGTCTGTTATCTGATGCTTACCCTTAAAATGCAAAATACCAATATCATGAGGATACTGTGTTATTTTTGTTTAGTTTAAATCAGTAGCCTTGAGACACTTGAACTCTATTGCGAAGATAGAACTGCTTCACAAGAACTTCTGTGAAGTTCTTCACAGAACTGCAACTCTATTGCGAAGATAGCAAACTTCCCAACTTTGAAAATCACTCAGACCTCCTGTCCATAAGCTCACTTCCCTGTCTGCTGGTGAGTTTATAGAATAAGGGCTCAGAACCTCAAGTCCTTTTCTTTCCTCTTTTTATGCCCATATTTGCCTATCATGCTTGAAGATAAATCAAGTGGAGTGCTTTAAAGGTAAATTCTGAGTACTGAATGAAAACCTGTTTTCCTGAAATCCTTAGTCCCTTCATCTCAGGTCTTCCGACCCATTTTGCATTTACTCTCAGGAAGCCCCGAGGTGTCCGGCTCCGGGAAGCCCTCATACCACCAGTGTGTACAAACTGTCGGCCTCCCAGCTCACACTTCTGTACGCGCTCGCCCAACTCTCCTGCCTAAACTCCCCCTATATTTGAGAGTGCTTGGAAACTCTCACTTTTGCACACATGGAGAGTAAGTTCGTCCATTTGTGCCTGATGGTGAATACTTTCAATACAGAAACTTTGCTATAGTTATATCTCTCGATAAGATAAACTGATAAAAGTTAATATAATTTGACACTGGGCAGGAGGTTATTAATTGGATATTGATTATAAACAGAAAGACAGAATTTCTGAGATAACACTCTGCTTTGTTCTATTCTGGAGTGTAAAAATAAATGCATAGTTAAAACCACAGGCATCTACCATGTTTCTTGCATGTAAAAAATCTGACACACAGAAGTGCCTCCGGTTCTATTCTGGAGACCTCTTTTGTAATTTTTGAAGGTAAATATTGTTGAGGGTCACCTCCCCAGTTAAGTTTTACTTCCTCGGAAGTACTATGTAATTATATGCCTTTTAAGTGATGTTAAGGTAATGGTGATGGCTAGCCAGGAACGATGGCAAAAGTGCAAGAACGCAGGAAAGGGAAACCAGTGTTTTCCCTTCCTCGGGGTTGGGGGTTGTAAGTGCACAGGTGTGTTTCCAGCCTTTATGTCTGTTACGCTCACCAGTGTTGGCCAAGGCAAGTCTCATGACTAAGCCAAAGTCAGAGGGAGAGGAAATGGACGCTACCCTGGAGCTGAGTGTGTGTGTGAGTGAGTGAGTGAGGGGGGAAGAGAGAATGTCTCTGAACACGTTAGCATAGACTTGCCTTCCCATCCGTTCTTCAGCACCACGAGAAACTTCACTGGTCATCACCCTCTTTATGCCATTACTTCCCTTCTCGCTGTTTAGATTTCGTAGTTTAAAGTCATAATTACTCCAGAACCCAGCCTTGGTGAAATATGCCTCTTCCTTAGCTCCTGCACTAAAGTGACTGCAGCTGGAGCAAAGCACAGCCCTGCTGACTGGGCTTTTACAAATTTGACCACAAGCCTCAAGTGGGCCCTGGGCACTGTGTGGAAACCTGCCTTTTCTTCCTCAGTAAACTCTCCCATGTGTCTCCCCCTCCCTCTCAGCTCCTTATTTCACCAAGGATAGGGTAGCTGCCTTATCTTTTCCTCCGCCCAAATCCTCCAGCTTCCCAGTGTTGACAGCCAGGCGCTTGCCTTCCCTTCCCATTGACAGAGAGGAGCTCTCTGCACACGCTGAAGGCCAGCCCCCACGTGTGCACTGGTCCCCTGCTCCCGCCTCCTCTGGAATCCTCCCTGCCCTCCGCTGCACCGTGAGTTCTTCCCTTCTTTCTGTATCACTCCTCTTAGTGTGCAAACCACACCTGCTCTGACGAGGCTCCTCCTGTCTTCTCTTCATCTCACAGACCTCTCCCGTTATGGCGCCCTTTTTCTGCTCCCCTTTATTGAAAAATATCTTAAAAGAGTTGCCTTTCCTCCGCCACCTCCACCATCCCTGTCCTCTCTAAAACCTACTTCGGTCAGGCTGCCCTTGCCAAGGTCACCGGTGACTTCCCTGCCACTAAGATCTAATGGTCCCATCCAGCAGCCCCACTTCTGGGTGTGTAAGAAGAGAAAGCAGGGACTTGAAGGGATCTGTGTACCCCCCGTGTGCATAGCAGGATTACTCACAATGGCCAAAAGGTGGGGACAGCCCAAGTGTTCGCTGGTGGATGAATGGACAAACAAAACGTGGCGTAGCCAGGCAAGTGGAATATCATTCAGTTTAAAGGAAGGAGATTCTGATACCTACTGCAACGTGAATGGAACTTGAGGACAGGATGTTAAATGGAATACGCCAGAGACAGAAGGACGAATATGGTATGATTCCACTTAATGGGAGGTACCTAGAATAGTCAAAAACGGCAGGTAGCATAGTGGTTGCCAAGGGCGAGGGAATTACTGAGTGACGGTCACAGAGCTGCCGTTTGGGAAGATGAGGAAGTTCTGGAGATGGCCGGTGGCGATGGTTGTACCGTGCTGTGACTATTTAATGCCACCGAACTAATATACACTTCAGAAATGGTGTTAAAATGATCAATTTTATGTATATTTTACTGCAATAAAAATAGTGCAATGGTCTAGTCTCATTCTTTGTCTCATGTGGCCTCAGCAGTGTTTGATCATTAGCACTTTTTTTTTAAATAACAGCTTTTTGGAGACATAATCCATGTACCGTAAAAATCACCCGCTTAAAGTGTACGCTTCATTGGTTTCTAGTGTATGCACAGGGTTATGCAGTCATCTCCACATTTAATTTTAGAACATTTTTTTTGTATTTTTTAAAGATTTTATTTTTATTTATTTTTAGAGAGAGGGGAAGGGAGGGAGACAGAGAGGGAGAAAAACAGCAATGTGTGGTTGCCTCTCACATGGCCCTCACTGGGGACCTGGCCTGCAACCCAGGCATGTGCCCTGACTGGGAATTGAACCGGGACCCTTTGGTTCATAGCCCGCGCTCAATCCACTGAGCTACACCAGCCAGGGCAAATTTTAGAACATTTTTGTCACCCCCCCAAAAATACCCCTGTACCCATTAGCAGCCACTCAGCATTCCCCCAGCTTCCTTCTTCCCTCAACCCTTGGCCATTAGGGATCCATTTTCTGTCTAGATTTTGCTACTCTGCACACTCTGTTTAAATGGAATCATAGATGGTCTTTTGTGACTGTCTTCTTTCACTTAGCATAATGTTCTCAGGTTCTTGTAGCATGTATCAGTACTTCATTTTCTTTTATTGTCAAATAATCCATTGTCTGGATATGCCACGTTTTATCCACCCTTTCTTTGTGGAGAAGCGTTCAGGAAGTTTCCACTTTTTGGCTGTTATGAATAATGCTGCTGCGAATATTCTTGTACATGATTTTGTGTGGACACACGTTTTCATTTCTCACATTCTCATCTTCTTAAAAGACAGTTCCACTTACCTTTTGGACCTTCTAAAAATCGACTCTCGGGCCCTGGCTGGTGTGGACTGGGTGCCAGCCTGCGAACTGAAAGGTCGCCTGTTCGATTCCTAGTTGGGGCACATGCCCGGGTTGTGGGCCACGTCCCCAGTTGGGGGCGTGCAAGAGGCGACCACACATTGATGTTTCTCTCCCTCTCTTCTCTTCTTTGAAAATAAATAAATAAAAATCTTTAAAAAATTGTTTCGGTATTTTAAAGTCCATTATTTGCTATTCTGAAAGACAGACTTGGTCTGGGCTTTTAGAAGCACTATGAAGGAGACCTTCATTTCAAATTCAATGTCAGAATTTTGGTTTAAAAACACATGAGTTTTTTTTGTTTTGTTTTGTTTTTAATCTGCTAAGGGGGCATCACTCTAATTTGTAATGTCTGCTCAGGAAGTGAGTTTTATGAACTTCTTAGCACTCACTTTCCTGAGGAAAAAAACAATGGGCAAGTTGCTGACCCTTTTCTTTGCATCTAGGTAATGGTATCGCCAAAAGCAAAGAGCCCCATTCCACTTTAAATAAGACAAAGGTTTAAAATTCTTATCGGGCGTTTTAAAGATGTGAGGGGTTGGTAGAGGTGAGCTAAAAAATTCTGTATACTCTTGAATTTGGGGGGATTTTAAACAATTGTATCAACATGCAGCAAGTTTGCTATGGAAAGCTCTGTTGTGGGCCTTTTGACAAAGGAAAGTCTTATGCCCTCATTTGACTTGACTGTGATAAGTGAATTTTGCATTGTCTATTGTTTTTATTTTTTGTTTTCTTCGGTATTGTTTGCTTAAATTGTGGTATTTTGAACAGTCCTTTGTATTTTCTGTTCTTGAATGAATTGCATTATGGAACTATATGCTTAAGTAAAACTCACATTTTAAGGGGTATCGAGGGCTGGATGATGGTTCCCAAAAGGATATGTCCGCGTCCTAACGTCTGGGACCTGTGAAGGTGACCTTCTTTGGAGAAATGGTCTTCGCAGTTGTCATTAAGGGTCTTGAGATGGGATCATCCTGGATTATCCAGGTGGACCCTAAATCCAATGACAAATGTCCTTCTACGAGAGCAAAGGGGAGAGGGAGGGACAATTGATGATGGAGGCAGAGACTGGAGTTTTACAGTCACAAACTAAGGAACGCCTGGAGCCTCCGGAAGCTGCAAGAGGCCAGGAAGCGTTCATTCCCAGAGGCTGCGGAGGGAGCATGGCTCTGCCCACACATTGGATTCAGACTTCCGGCTTCCAGAACTGTGAGAGAATAAATTTCTTCTGTTTTAAGCCACCAAATCTGGTGATTTGTCTTGGGCAGCCCTAGGACACTAATACAAAGAGGGTGCCGGTTTAATGGTTTTATAAAGTGACAACTTCCTGCGTAGCAGAGGGATTCATTTTTTCATTCTCTGAATTGCCGGATGCCCCCTCTGGGGCTGGGACAGCATCTCTCGGGTGATGGGTTACTCCTCAGTCCTGTTCACTGCTGCCTGCTCTCTCCCCACCTCGGTCCCCACAGTCCCCCTGAGCTGCTTGGTCCTGCCAAGCTCTTTGCCCAAAACCCCCCAGTTCCCCTCGTGTTAGCTGATTCATAATTTCCTGGACATTCTCTTTCAACTGGACGTGGGCTTTGATCCAGTCCATGGATAGGGTACTTACCTCTTCAGGTGGCCAGGGCAGGGGTCCCAAATGCAGAATGTGCAAGCTTTCTGGATGTACAAAACCACAGCAGTGCAAGAACAAAGCTGGCCGTCTAGAAAGGCGGCAGGAAGCGGTGACTGAGGCTCTGCCCAAGGGGCAGCTTCTGCTTAGCTCCAGGCACTGAGAAACTGGTGTTTCCAGATCTGATTATTGTAAGAAGCTGATTTTTAAACAAGGCAACTAATTCATAGTAAGACACATCACAAAACGTCAAAACAACAAGAAATTTTTGTGTACGTGTGCACCAAACAAACATATCTTTAGGCCCACTGGGCCACGCATTTCTTTTTTGAGGAGAGCCTCTGTCTTCTGGTGTAAAGGTGGAGGTAGGATCACTCCATATATTTCTTGCATCTTTGGGGCTGCTTTGAGAATCCCCATCTCCTAAAGCTAGGGAACGGAAGGGTCATCAAAGGGTTTAGGTTGTCAGTGCTTTGCCGGGAATGCCTTGCTGAATTTAACACGACGGAGACTGTTGGACATGTTAAATATTTTATTCACATTGTTTACAAACTATATCCACTTGGAAAACACACGAATCCAAAAATAGATTATTTTACAGTAATTCACATTTTTTTTTAAAACAAGTTACTTTTGAAGTTGCACTCGAAGCGCAGAGGTCCCCAGCCAGTACCGCGGGTGGTTTGGTGCCTTGCCAAGGCAGCTTCCTGCTCTGGTGAGAGAAGCCTCGGGCAGCCCGCCTAGTCCTCGGTCACTAAGGGCTTACCTGCCAGGGGCCCATGAGAAATGTCAGTGCAGACTTTAACCCGTGATCATGTGGTGGTGTAAATTCACTGTCGCTAATTTTATCAAGGAAATGATGTGTTCTGGAGCTTGCACACACAGCAGGTAGGAAGACAAAACAAGAGACTCATCACTTAATCGGCCGTCACAGAGTCGTCGGGACACGTCCAGTTCCATAAAGGAGTAACATCTTGGCCACGGACAGTCAATGAATTACGATTTTATTGCACTGACATCTGGAGTCATAGAAACAGTGGTGACTTGGGAACTGGTGCAAGTGTGCTTGCCTGTCCGATGCCCCCACCAGTAGGAGAAGAGGGGGAATACGCTCAGCAAGGATTAAGTACGTGTGTAATTTTAAGTGTGTTACTCGGGAAGGATGGCTGTGGGAGCTTCGCTGAGTGGCCACAAAGACGTTCTGCTTAAGAAATACCTATGCTAACTCCATAATGTACCAGCTTGATGGCTTAGCTCTTTCACTAATTAAGAGGCTTTCTATAGAGTTTGACTTGAGCGATTTAAAATCTACAAATGTTTGTCTTGCATTTCACCCCCTCCTATTACATTAACTACAAACTGATCACTTTTTTCTTTGTAAGTTGCCTCAGTTAAATGAGCAGAAACTTTTGAGCTTTTGGTAGCTAGGAGCACTGGTTGAGTCTGGAGGCAGGACCGGGTCATTTTTGTCCAAGCCGCACAGGTTACTGTGGTCCTGCACCTCTCAAATAGGGAAGTCACATGTGTTCAAGGTACCACGAAAGATCGCCCCCTCCTTCCCTCGGGTTGAAAAAAACAAGAATTTCTTAAGGGTTGCTGCCGTCACCCCCAAGTAGACAACAACAACTCGGAACCCAAATGTAAGATGAGCTGTGGAGAAATTTTATCAGGACGTTTGCAGGTTTAAAAAAAAAAGAAAAGAAAAGAAAACCAAGACTTTCAAATGTCTATTGCAATCGGCTTGTTTGAAAAGGCAGAAATCCATAACGTGAGCCAGGCGATGGAGCAGATCATAGCTTGTCTTCCTGCCACCCATGTGCATTTTTTCCGAATTTGTACACTAACCTTCGGTCGACCCGTTCCAAAATTCCTGTTTTATAGTAGTATCTGCGAAAGACAGCAGGAGAGAAACATGGGGAGGGTTTGCACCCCAGGAAGACAACAGAACGCCAACATGCTCTCCTCATTCTTCTCGGGTGACGAGGCTGGCCTTTGGTTACCCTGGTATTTTCACACCCTGTTATCAACTTACACTTAAACCTTTCCCAGACATCCTGAAGACTGAACCTCACCACGTTCAGTTCACAACGGGGCTGTGTGTGTGTGTGTGTGTGTGTGTGCCGGGGCCCGGATTCACAGTGATCCCCGGGGAACACTGCCAAGAACGAAAAGGACGGCGTGTCCACTTACAAACCACAATCCCGCCTGTAGCTAAGAACCCAAGTGTCTCATGACCTTTCAATTATCAAGAAAAAAGCTGCACATACAATTGAATGTGCTACGGCGGCCACTTTCTATGACCGCGCCTGAAGGCCTGTGGCGTTTCACGCCACTAACTTACCTCAGAGCTCGGCTCAGCTTCTCATACGTCATCCTGTCATTTTTCTTCCTTTGTCCCCACATCTTTGCCAGGGCTTCTGACTTCACTACCCGAAAAATACCTTGTTCCCTATCTTCCCATTCCAGAATACCACAGTTTTCTTCGGGAGATAGAAGCAGATCACGCACAAATTCCCAAAGATGAGAACTTTGGAGGCCTTTGAAGGAAGAAAAGTGACTTAATTTTTTTGGTTTGTTTTTGGTCTTAAGAGAAGAGTTGTACAACTGCTCCTTCACCCGCGGGAAGTGCTGCTTTGTGGGGTTAGGTTCCATCGCTATGACGGAATGCTGTCCTCGGAACCTCACCGCGCTGGGAAGTGTCTGTCCTGGGGCAGAGCAATTACGAAATGCACACCTAGAGACACCACACTGCCACACTGCCACCAACTAGCCCACTGTGGTTCGTAGACTTTGCCGTGCTCTGTGGAACCACGGACTAATTCTTATGGAATTAATGAAATGACCATCGACAAGTTTTTTCGTTCTTCTTTCTGAGGGGCACGGTGGTTGTGTTAAGATCCCGCACCCACAACTGTCTGGGTGGATCAATATTACAATCGTATTTTTTGTGAATAGCTGGTATGTCTCTTGTTCCACTATATTGTGGTTAAGACTGGTTCTGGAGTCCAGCTGCCTGGCATTGGGTCCTGAAGTCACCTCTTCCCAGCTCTGTAATCAAAATCTCTCTAGTTGTCTGTAAAATGAGACAGTAAGAGCTCCCACTTCATAGCAGAGGTTAGAGGATTATGATTTAATACATATCAAGTGGCTCGAACCGAGCCCGGCAGGCTGACCCTACCCTGGGTGGGTCTCAGTTCAGGGAAGGGCCGACAGAATCGCTGGTTCACCATGTTTTCTCTGCCGTTGTCCCTGAGTGCCTCGGGGAGGAGGACCCCCAGTCGACCAGCACAAACACACCTTTATCTGACATGGTTAGAACATTACTTCCTCATTTCAATTCTTATAGTACCACTGCCAAGTGAAAAAGAAATAAATGTGCATTGGACAACATGCACACAGATCACGGTCAGTTATTTCCTGCCTTCTTTGGGAAGTAACTGGCCCCACGTAAACATTCTGTTCAACACTGACGACAGCGGAGGACTTTGTCTCATGGATATTGAAAGAAGTTCAAAATGAAAAGTGGTGTCTCTATACTTACTTGTTCGACTATGACTGTGACAGTCTTGACTTTTGATGCCACTTGTTTTCAAGCAACTTGAATCAGCATCTGAAACAGAATAATTTCTGTCAGTAGGAAGGGATCTAGAGGCTGCATTTGGACCTCAAATTGCACCCAAATGGGCAGATACTAATTGAATACCTCTGTGGTAGAAGATGCCGTGCTAGGCACTATGGGTGATTAGTAGGTGGGAGGTGCAAAAATGCCTAAGGCTCAGTGTATGTCTCTCTGGAGAGTTTATATTTGGCCCTGGGGACCGGCTCTAGGCCAGTTCTGGGCTCTGTGCTGGGGATACGAGAGCCAACGAGACAGACTTGATCCCTGATTGTGTGGGGTGTAAGGACTAAGGGCCAGGTTAAAACATAAATGAAACAGACAAGTCGGCCATGGTTTTACGTGTTATGAGGAAAACGGCAGTGGATGGAGGAAAAGTACCTGCTTTAGACAGGGCGGCCTGGGAGGACCTCATGAAAAGGAAGCATTTACTCTGAGAGATAAAGATGTGAAGGAGCCACGTGAGGAGGAGGGAGAGAGTTCCAGCATGTGCAAGGCCAAGCTCGGAGAGAGGACCGATGAGGCAGGTGTGCCGAGTGCCCAGGAGACTGTGGTGGGGCACGGCGCTGGGGAAGCCAGCTGCCGGCCGGTCATGGAAGGCCTTCTTTGCAGATCTTGGGGTTTTACTCTAAGAGTAAAGTGAAGACTTTGGAGTTTGACAAGATTCACATTTTAAGAACATCTCTCTGGCTAGAGCCTGGAGAACAGACTGGAAGGAACATAAGCCAAAGCAAAGAGACCAGTGCCTAGCTCTGGGCTTGGCACATAGTAGGCGTTCAATAGATGTTTGTCGAATGAATGAATATAGGAATGAATGGAAGGAGAAAGAAAGAGATGGATGAGGGAAGCAAAGCAATTCAGGGCTTCAGATTTAGACACACTGGGTTGTCTGCCACCTAATCTTGTTACCTTAACCTCTAAGCTTTCCTTTCTACCCCCATGAAAAGGCTATGGTACTAGCGCTTGTCTTATAGGGTCATAGAAAAATTACCTAAGATAGTATCTATAAAGATTCTAGCACAGGGCCTGGCTCATCGTAAGCACTCAATAAATGCCAGTTGCTATTATTATTATTATTATTATACTGACTCTGATTGTGGCTAGTTGTATACCAGGTCAAGAACTTACAGGGCATAGTATCTTGTCCTAGCTCATCATCCTCCTATGCTGTGAGGAAGGCAGGCTGACAGATAGATGCCCGTTTATTGGCGGAGACACGGACCTCTGAGAAAGGGGTAGTCAGGTCAAACTCGCTGCTGCTTAGGAAAGACAGCCAGTGCCTGCCCTGGGCTCCAGCCTTGGGCCTCAGACTCAGGAGTGGCCCCTGGGCTTTGGGGGCTCAGTTCTTCTAGGAGCTTTGCCTGGATTGGGCTGGTGGTGAAAGCTGGAGTTTGCACCCCCACCCCCACCCCATGCTGCAAATGGATGAGAAGGGATTCCACCAGAGCCGGGGAGCTCTGTGGGGGCCTTGTTTTGGGGGAACCGGGGCCCTGTGGGGGCACAGGGCACGTGCTTAAGCCCATGTGGTCCACAGACCTGGCTTCCTGCACTAAGGCTCTGAATATAAAATCCTTCATCAACCAAATAATCTGAATCCTCAGTTGACTGCTTGGGACTTTACGGAGAGAAAAAAATAAATCATTAGAAACCATCCCCCTGTCTGGCCCTCAGCTTGCGCCTCTCCGGGGAGTGACCATGTGCCCTGTCTTCTTTTTGCAGATGGCTGAGCTGAAGTTAGGGAGGCAAGGGGCCTGCCCAGGACCCACATCCTGGTCCACAGGCCAGAGCCTTTGCGTGGGGCTCAGTAACTGACACCAATCATCTTCATCATCATCTTTAAAAAAATCAAAGCTCCAAAGTTCCCTTTCCTAAACCTTCTCCGTCTGCAAAAGCAAAACAGTGAGGGTTAATTTTCAGAATGACCAAGTGAGGTCCTCCGTCACCTTGTAATTCCAAACTGGATCTGCTCAGGGAGCGCACATTCCTTGTAGACACTCCGAACCAGCAGGCCTCTGATGGTTAGTGACGACGACTCTCACTGCTAACGGATACCAGTTTTTGGAGCGTCTGTGCTGCTGGCACATGCCAGGCACTTCGCAGGCATTGTTTCTGGAACTCACGCACCATATTATAGATAGGGAAACTGAGTCTGGGATAGGCTAAGAAATCATAGACCCAAGCCTGAGGCTCTGTCGCCTACATTTTCCCTGCTCTCTTTTCCTAGTCTATGATCATTTCAGACCATCAGCCTTTCAGCCTGGTCCTTAAAAAATGATTGAGCCCCATGCTCCACAGCAGCCGCCATGGAGCACTGGGCAGCTTGAACTTGGTTACTTACAGTCTTTGATGGCGGCCTTGGTCTCTTCAGCATCGTTAAAGAGGGAGTAACCTGGGAGGAAAAAAAAAGCACAACTCATATCATGCAATCCTGGTTTCCCCTGGCCAGGCCTGGAGAGGGACGCTGGGGAGGAGGGGAGTGATTGTCCCCCCTGCAGGGTAGTTTCATTTCGGAAGGGATCTGGGAGACCACCTGGCTTACATGGGGCCACCATGAAGCCACAACTGAGACGTGACAATCTTCTTGCTTTTTTTTTTTTTTTTTAAAGATTTCAGTTATTTAATTTTAGAGAGAGGGGAAGGGAAGGGGAAAGAGAGGAAGAGAGACATCAGCGTGTGGTTGCCTCTCTCATGCCCCCAGCTGGAGACCTGGCCTGTGACCCAGGCATGTTCCCTGACTAGGAATCGAACCAGTGACCATTTGGGGAAATCCACTGATGCATACCAGCCAGGGCTACAATCTCCTTGTTTTTAAAGGCCACCTGGAGAGAGCCCCAGGGCCAGGTGTCCTAGGAGCCTCTAAGATTTTCCAAGTGGGCACTGGGGATAGGGTCCTGGCTTGGGGCCAGGAGGCCTGGGCTCCGAGCTGGGCGGGGCCACTGACCCCAGTGAGGCCTCGTCCAGTCAGGCGCTCAGTCTCTGGGCTTGACTTCCCTGCTGGCAACATGTGACAAAACCACCACTGGGCTCCCCTTTGGCTCTAAGAGTCTGTGCTCTGTGACTTGGCCTCTGATTCCTTGGGGATACTGATGCCTCCTGGGTTCTGGTCAAAGGAGAACATGGACCTAGGAGGCCATAGGAGTGCATGGCCTGAAAGAATTCGGGAGACTGCTGGGCTCGCGTTGCTTCTCTGAAAAATGGGTGTGCTGGAGGTGAACCAGGAATTTCAGATCATGTTTTCAGGGAGCTGCACAGGCCAAAGGACACCTACGTTTTCACTGGGTGCCCAATGTGAGGACCGGTTTCCGTTTACTAAGGAGACTGGAACAGGGAGGGCACATTGTGACTTTACTCCTAGCGCCCTTCTCTGACTGTTTCTGATGGGCCACGGCAGCACGTCGGTGCACTCTGCCCAAAGGGCTGCCGAGAACGGGATGGGGGCTGGCGGGAAACTGCTCCTCTCTTCCTCTGAGGAAGCCCCCCTCCGCTCGCCTTGCCTGCTGACTGCACCTTCCAGTGGCCAGCGTCCCCTGTTCCTGGGCCCTGAAATCCTACTGAAACGTGCACCGAGCCAGACAGCACCCCTGGAGCCCCCTTTAGCTCCTCTCCCTGTCAAAACGTCTCCTTGCTTCCCTGAGCCCTAATATATGGGGGAACATAAGGCCTAAACTAGTAGCAACCAGTTCCCCTTCTCTTTATTGTCCAAAATAGTCACACTTTTGAGAATGAAAGATAGCGCTAATAATATATATTATTATTATGAATAATAAGGATAACAGGTGAAAACAATGTATCCTGGGCAGACTGGGACACTAAACTTTAGTCACAATGTGTATATTTAATATGCATTCCCATCGGAGGCATGTTAGCGGAGGAATCTGAGGGTGACTGTCCTGGTCTGAAGTGCCTGAAACCCCAGCATTCCAGGTGGCTTTGTGACTCCAGACACAGTCAGAATAAGAAGAGGCAACTTATGGCCTGTTTATGAAAACGTTTTTTAGCTTATTTGTTCTGCTTGGACACAGAAGAAATGAGACCAGGGAGTTTCTTTTTTGTTTGTTTGTTTGTTTTTGGTAACAAGTGCCAGGGAAGGGAGGTGCCTGGGCTGGGAGACCCCAGCCTAGGGGCTGCAGGACCTGGAGATGGACTTGATCGACTCGACGTTGGCTAGGCTGGCAATGCCCGCTGCATTCTCTTCCAGCGTGGAATGCCACCTCCTTGGCCCTGGGACCCTTGTGCAAGGCCATCCCTCCGAAGGTTCTGAATGGAGCCCCACACTCCTTCCTGTGCTGCTATGATTTGCTCAGACTTGCTTCTGCTCCCAGCTTCTGACAGGTCACTGTCACTGTCAAGCAGAGACCGGACAACAATGGATGGCAGGTCTGTTTGTCCCCTCTGCGCTCCTTCTGGGCCGTGGCTCTCAGGGAGGAAGCTTAGCAGCGCCCAAGGGCCACCATCCTTAGCTCTCCTGCCCTCAGCCAGTCGTGATGGGTACCGATCAGGGGAGGGCAAAGAATCCCAGACCTAGGAGTTCTCCGAGGTTTTCTGTTCTAACGGGAGTCCCTGCCGCAGCATGACCACCAGGCAGGGGGCTTCTAGACTGCTTGATTATCTCCAGAGACAGGGAGTTTCCTACCTTTGGTATCTTCCAAAGCAGCCTTTTCAAAAGAAGGCGATAACTTTTTGAAAGGTCTTTCCTAAAATTGAACTGAGATGTGTTTCTTTTATTTTTAAAAATGTCTGCCTCTTGGTTACATTCACGATGACAAGAGCAGCTGTCATTCGCCGCTTGTGCGTCCCTATCGCTGCGCCAGGCAGTATTTCCCCGATTCCTGCCGAGAAGCCTGGGAGGTGTGTATCGTCCCTTTACACAGATGAGGCAGTGGAGATTCAGGGAGGTCCTATGGCTCCGAGGTGCTCGAACCAGGGTTGGGACACTGGTCTTTCTGATCTCAAAGCCTTGTACCGACTGTCCGTGACTCAGCCCTGTTTGCCGTGTGACCTCAGAGAAGCCACATAACCACTTGGGACCTCCGTTCCTTTATCTGAGACATGGGGAAACAGATTTTATGGTCTCAAAAAACTTTTCCAGGTTTGATAAGCCTGTCCAACATTCTGTCTACTCTTGCAGAGTGGGTTGAAGTGATAAATCATGAGACTAGAGCCAACTTCTGACTGCCTGGTCCTTGACCATCAGGAATGTGATGAAATAGAATGACAGTCTGACTCTTCTGGCAATGGGAAAGAAAAGGGTCTAGTTAATTTCCTTTTCTTTCTGCTTAACGAAAGGTCAAACAGAAACCTCTTGGGGCTCACCCTTTTTAGTTGCCAATCTTTATGAACGTAATGCATTATTTTGTTGTATCAGCCTGGTTCCTGGGCGGTCCCTAAATGCTTTTTTTAAATATCAGTTTTTCTTTTCTTTTTAAAAATGTACTTACTTTTCAACTTACTTACTTACTAAATCAACTTACTTTCCTTTTACCTACAGTCTCCAATTCTAGTGAGAGGTTTTGATTAACAGGGGATTTTGGTTAACAGAAAGTTCCAGTGAGTGACATTTTGCTGTGGGAATCCCACGGCAGGGAAGGACCTGCCGAGGTCATTTGGCCCTGATCTGGGGCCTGTCCCCGGAGGCCCGGCCCCCTGGACACCAACCTTGCGAGCGGATGTTCTGGAGGATGAAGTACAGGTACTCCCCGCAGACGCCGGCCGCCTCGATGAACTCCTCCTGGGTCATGCTGCACAGCTGCAGGCCGCTGATGTTGAAGTGGCAGAAGGAGATGCAGCTGGTGTCCAGCTTGTACTGGTCACAGCAGAACTGGAGCCATTCCCAGACATGCCGCTTCGTCCAGTACTCGGGGTGGACGGACGTCCAGTAGGAGTCGCACGCTGCACCAGAGGAGAGAGAAGTAAGGGGCAGTGCCCCCTGGGAGAGCCTTTGGAAGGCCTTCTGAAGGCGGCTCTGGTTATGTTAACATCCTCATCACTTGTCCAATGAGCTGAAAGGGGCTCCAGCCCTGGGGTGTTCTGCCGGGACCCCGATCACCTTCTATTCTGCAGTAAAAATCAGAAGGGACCTATGGATCCTATGGGTAAACTGTAGGGCAGGAGAGGGAATGCCAGGGGTGAAAAGCCCAGTCATGGCTTGGGAGTGACCTGGGGCCGAGAAAGAGAGGAATTAGTGGAGGAGGAAAGAACACGGCCATTCAGTTTCAGACAACATGGTGGCAACAGCACAGGCTTTGGAGCCTGGCAAGCCTGGGTTCAAATCCTGCTTCTGCTGCTTGCCACTTGGGCCCAGTCCATAGAAATTTAAGCCTCAGTGTCCTCATCTGTAAAATGGGGTGATATGCCCAACACACAGGGCTGCGATGCAGTTTGGAGTTGACGTTTTCAGGCTGTGTGGTACATAGAATATTATCAATCCATTCAATGGTTATGAAATGCCGACTGTGTGCCAGGTACCCCTTGAAGCTGATTGATTCCCTCTGCTCTTAGGGACAGTGGCCAGCACTGGCCATTTGTGCACTGTCCCTGGCCATCTTGTGCTGAGGGCTGTGGGCTACGGAGATGTCAACCCAAGTCTCACAGAACTTGGGGACGGGGGGGAGTGGTGGGGTTGGTTGTATTGTTATTTTTGTGGTTTGGGTGCTGTTTTAAAGAATTTCTATCTTAAGACCACTGCCCCTTCCCTTCCCTCTGGAGGAACCCTGTTCGCACCCAGAGAGAGGTAGGTGTCATCCTCTCGGGGAGGCTGGAAAGTGGCCACACCTGGCCTGGGGCCCAGATTGGGTGCTTATACAGCCCTGCCCCAATGCCAGGAGAAGCAGAAGGGGCGGCAGATGCGGGATATGGAAGAGGCAAGGGACCACGTCAGGCTCTTTGACATAAACAGTTCTTGCAGCTGCCATGGTGCTCATTCATGTTCATCCATTCAATAAACGAGCTTCTGTTTCTTGCTGGTAAAACGGGGATGATGCTAGTCCCTAAATCATAGAGTTGTTCTGTGGATTGAATGAGTTAACATATATACAAGTGCTTAGAACAGAACCTGGCAGACTTTATGCTGTTATTGAGATTATCATTGAATACCTACTATATGCAAAGCAAGGAACTATGTGTGAAGGATTCGTGGTAAACAAGAGGTTTGGTGTCTGTCCCCTGGGAGGTTGCAGATGAGGATCCTGAGTTATGGAGGACTTGCCTAAGATCCCACAGCCAGTGTGTGGTGGAGCTGGGATTTGAACCCCAGTCTGAACTTGAAAGTCATTACTCTTCCCATTCCATCACACTGGACCTCAGAGGCTCAGCAACAGAGAAGAGATGCAACATGGAGAGAGAGGCAGAGCCAGCGGGAGAGTTAAAGAGAACAAGAAGGCCTGAGGAGAAGGGCGGAGAGCTGACTGGCTCAGGCTGTGTGCACAGCAGGAAGGGCTACTCATGAGTTAGTCTCCATAGCAAAGGGCAACGAGGCTATTCTGATTCCCCCTTGCAGTGCTGCATTTGCTGCCACTGTCCCCAGTGGAGTGTGGAGCTGCCAGCCCTAGCCCGGAGGTGGGTGCTCTGCCCCTTCAGGTGTACCGCTCCCTAAGCACCCCTTGTCAGTTTCCCGAGTTCCTCCAATCCTCCCAGTAGGTGTGCCCGGGTGATTTCAAAAGCAGGAAACTGAAGCTTCCCCTAAATCTCAGAGCCCTTCCAGAAATTTATTCTCCTCCCCTAGAAGGGGCTGAGGGACAGTCACACTTAACAGACATGTTTTAGGTTATTTTAAATTTTTAATCCGAATTCTATGTGCATGTGGATCAAAGGGTCGATATTGCGTCAGGATGGTTGAGGCCGACGTCATCGCCTCCACCTGGTGGGTGAGGAGAGCGTGCGGCCATGCGGGGAGAGGCCTCTCCTGGCTCACTGGCCGCCGGCTGGGGTTGGCCCACCGGCCTGTGTGGGGCACCTGGTGACCAGCCGTGTTTCCTGGGAAAATAATGCGGCCATTCCTGAGTCTGGTGTATGCTTTTATCTGCTGATTTCTGATTGAGCAAACCTAGAAGGGCCCCTTCCTTCCCCGGTATTCTGATGAGAGATGTTTATGAGCCTTGAAATTCTTCCACCCTGCGTCCCGAGCTCAGACCTGGCACAGATGGCTATCGGTGCCCTGCTGTTGGAGGAACAGCTTGTTTCTCGTCGCAGAAAGGTTTCTCCGGGTCTCCATCCCCCTCCTCTCTCCACTTCTACCCTCGCATTATTTTCTTTGGCACTTGAAGAGGGCCATGTTGTTTCTGGAAGCCAAGAGGGCCTGAAGGATTCGGAGAAATGCCTGGATGGGGGTGGGCGCTGACACGCAGGAGCTGCTGGCACTGGAGTCTCCCTTCTCCTCTGCTCTCTCCTTTGAATCTTGCCCACAGAGCAGGCTTTGTGTGTGGCTCCTGCCCCTGGAGGGAAGCCAGGGCCAGAGCCCAGCAAGGCGGGCTCTCCTTACTGGGGAAGTCCTTCCGACAACCCGTGGAGCTGAGAGGAAACGCCTGTTATCAATGACATGAGTACTTCCGGCTTGTGGCGTGTCTCCGGGGTCCTATCCTTGCAATAATATCCTTGCAGAGGTGAGGCTGACAGAGGTGAGGAAGGCCTGCTTCATCCCCTGCTGCTCCCTCAGGATGGCCTCCTGGCCCAGCGTCTTCCCTTTGCTCAGCACAAGGCCCCCATCTGCCCTCTTGTAACTCATTCCTGCTCATCCTTAAGACCCACGCCCCACTCTCAGAGTCCTCCCCTCCCAGAGGTGCACTCTTCATTAGGATTCACACCTGCCTCGCTCCCTCTCCAGACCTGGAGCTCTGTGACACAGGGCCACCCCTGCTTTGCTCGCTCAGGGTCAGAAGTGCTCGGACCCTAGCCTAGCCCACCATGATCTCTCAGTGAGGGTAACTGGCCGACCAAACAATCAGTAATTATTATTTCCATGTTACAGGTGAGGACACTGAGGTTCTGGGAGGTTATGTGGCTTGAATAAAGCTGCAGAGATAGTCAGTAACCAACTCTTCCCTCTTTGGAGGCGGCAATTTTGCATCATATCACTCTTCTTGGTTGAGGAGGAGCAAGTTGGATACCTATCTTAAAGACCGACTGAAAAAGATTTGGATGAAGGCAGGTTTGACGAATTAGAAAAGGTGGAGAGACTGATGATGGCAACATTTGCAACCCGAAGAACCCGAAGGGGGGCCCTTTGCTACCTGGATAACATGAACTCAGGGCCAAAAAAAAAAGAAATGCTGATACACTCACAGGATATGGTATCTTTAATAAGTTGTATCATCTGGAAATACAAAGTGTTTTCCTTAACGCATCTACCATTCTTAAAATAATCTACACTTTTTGGAGAAGCAGAGGTGTGAGGCCCTTCTGCGTATTCTACCGGGTGGGGACGGATGGCCTTCAGTGCCTGATAGACTGAACCCTAATCTCCACAGGCCACTATTGAGCAGCAGGTTTGTCAACTCCTTTGAAGTCGGAAGTGGGTCAGGACACTTGTTTAAGGGCCAGCTGCCCTGGGAAGAAGAACTGAGGAGCTAAGTTCATGCCAAGTGCACAGTTGCTGCCGAAGTCCGCTTGGCTATTGCCATGTGGGAAAGTGGGCCCTGTGTTCCTAGGTCCAGAGTGTAGGTAAAATCTCGTGATTTTTAAGTGCTGGCAAGTAACTTAATTTTTACAAAGCGCTCTGAAGGCCAATTAAAAGCCTTTCGTAGGCTGATCCTCCTAGAAGTCACTTTGTGGTGGAGAACTTCACACACTTTTATACAGTTGTCTCCTTTGAGATTATTACCTAGAGTGGGCATGCGAAGAGTTTAATATTTTTTTTAGTTGAATAGTGTTTTCTTCAAACGAAAACTTATTTGGAAAAAAGCAGCACTGCTTTGCTCGGGGTTGAGGGGAAGGGACTAGATGGCTATCCCTTCACAGCTCCACAGGCAGCAGAAACTCCCTGCTGCAGAACGGAAGCCGGGCCTCCTGCTCTTTGGATTCCCCGTAAAAGTTGAAAAGGTACGTGGCCTCACACTTAGGGACCCTGCCGTCTTGTGACTCATCTGTAAAATAGGAATAATAAGGCCTCCTTCACTGTGCTCTTGGAAGGATTCAGTGAATCAAAACATGGAAAGCACTTAGAACAGGATCAGGCATGTAGTAAATGCTCATTAAATACCACCCACTTATGCTTGTTAACATTGGGGTTACCCAAACCACTACTTTAATTGCATTTCCTCAAATACTTCTAAACATGTTCTCTCTCTCTCTCTCTCATTTTCCCTTTCTCTCTCTCTCCTATGTGTGTAGGCCAGCACCTTTGTTCCCTTCCAGAGTTTTGCGTTTAATTTTCTTTATGAAAAATAAGGACATTATATTATTAGCCATGCTAATTCGTCCTTGTATTGCTAACATGAGTGAGGTGGCCAATGCTGTTGAAAATGTGGGGACACAGGTGAGTCTGTGTGACTTTGTAAAGTGCTTCATTTTACACTGACACTGGGGCGGAAGGGCAAGGGCCAAGCGCCCAGAGTGCACAGTGGGTGACGGGAGTGAAGAAGCCACATGTGCGTGCGGCTTCAGTGGAGATGCCAGTGACGGGGTCCATTAATCCCCCGCCTCCGTTTTTTGTTATGGAGCCTGATCTCTTCTCAGCCTTATGCAGAGTGCTTAAAAGAATTCCGGCAAGTCCCCTCACCATTTCTTCCAGCTGGATGGCTGCCCCGAAGCCCTTCTTATTCAGATATTTTGGACCGACACTATTTATTTTTCTGGAGTCTCACTTGCAGCAAGAATTTGGAGAAAGATTTTGGCTTTTTAAAAATTACAACAAAAAAAATATGCCCCAGCTGGTGTAGCTCAGTGGATTGAGCGCGGGTTGGGAACCAGAGGGTCCCGGTTCGATTCCCAGTCGGGGCACAGGCCTGGGTTGCAGGCCAGGTCCCCAGTGAGGGCCATGTGAGAAGCAACCATACATTGCTGTTTCTCCCTCCCTTCTCCTCTCTCTAAAAATAAATAAATAAAATCTTTAAAAAAAAATTACAACAAAATAGGCAGCAGAATGCAAAATCTGTGGATGGCAATAGTAGTGCAAGCTTAGAGATTTGACTCATGTACCTAGATCCTCCGCAGGAGAACTTGACCTTTCTCCTCTGCTGATCGGAGAACATGCATGGGAAAGTTCGTGAAGTACAGGAACCTGCCAGACTCTTGCTCCCATCCTCCACTTTAGGCTTCCATCATCTGACTGGGAGAGAAAGGGACCTTCCGATGGGAGATGCAGGACTGTGAGGAGTAACTGAGCTTGGGCCGTGGAGATGGACCTTCTTGATTTGCAGTCCTGGCTCTACTACTTATTAGCTGTGTGATCTTAACAAAGTTTCCCAACATCTCTGGACCTCAGCTTCCTTCATCTCTAAAAGAGGAATAATAATAGTACCTACTTCTCAGGAAGTTTGCTGTGAAAAAGGAAAATAAATGATGAATTTAAGAACTTAGCTCAGTTATCTGGACGATAGTAAGCTTTTGCTATGTCACCTGTTACTAGTTGTGTTTTGGGGACTACATTTGTTCTCAGGGAAATGATGCCTTCGCTACCTGGGCCTCAGGCTAGCTGAGGGGCAACCAGCCAAAGTGAGGCTGGGATCAGGTAAAGGGAGACAGAGAGTCTGGATCAGAGGAGGCCCAAGTTAGACAGCGGACCGGGACCGTAATTAGCATGATTTATTAGCATAGGGAGTTGGGAAGGTTTTTGCCCTGGGCAACCGGTGAGTGAACTGGGCAGTGCGGGCGCCATCAATTGCGGCTTTGTCACTGAAAGGAAGGACTTTATGAGGGGAACCTGAAATGATAAATTGCTTCCAGGTTTCCTCCCAGAGCCGGTCTCGCTCCATCCAACAGCCCTTCTTGGCTTTCCTCCGAGCCAGTGGAACGATTTAGATCGGGAGATGGAAGTAAAGGAAACAAGCCTGGGCAGTGTCAGAAACTGGATGGAGAACTACAGGAGGGAAGGCGGGTATCAGCGAAGGGCCGTGGCCGGGGCTGTGTGGGGTTAGGAAGCCCCTGGGGCCACTGCTGCCCGGAAGGCTCAGACTTGGGCAGGATAGGCCGGCGGTGGCCAATGTGAGCTCCCTCCTTGGGGGAGTCCTGGGATGTGACGACCGCCACAGGACTCCCCTCAGCCTTTCCAGCAATTTTGTAATTATTTACCTGCTTTTGACTTAGAAATCCTAACTCTGTGCTTGGCATGTGATCTCAAACTTCTATACCCAGCCCGTGAAACTTTCTTAGGAAAGCCCACACAGGACCCAAATGCTTCCCGCCCTGATCGCCTGGATGTTAATACCCAAAATTGTGGGCTCTGCACCTTTTTCAAAGTTCTTTCTTCAAATAAAATGTCCCATGTGTAAGAGTAGCTAACATTTTTTGAGTGCTTACTATGTGCCAGTGACTGCTGCAGTCGGAGTTTTCTCATGCTATCCTCAACACGATGCTGGGCGGTCCTGGATCATGCCACCCATTTTACAAAGTAAATGAAGAAAGTAAGGCACAGAAGGGTGAAGTGCCTTTTCAAGGGAGTAAGTGGCAGAGCATAGCAAAGGGGGCGTGGCCACCTTGGCAAGCAGGGTGTGTGTGTGTGTGTGTGTGTGTGTAGGTTGAGAACAGAGCTCCAGAAAGCAGGGTTGAGGCCAGGATACTTCCTGACTCATTAGATGTTTGGCTACTGGAACTTGATTGGAGAAATGGTCTTTCGTAAATATCATATGCTTGTAAAATATATGCATCCGCCCTTTGATACATTTTCCCAGTATTTGTAAGTATTTCAAGAGCCGGAGGGAGGGCCAGAGTGAGTTAATGAAATTCTAGAGTAGTTTGCAACCTGACTGTCCAGTCCCCAGCCTGCGGTGCAGCCATGCCAGAAGTCCTGCTTCAAAGAGCAGCAGGTCACCTTTGCAGAGCCGGTCGCCTTTGCGGTCAGTACCGATTCATCTGCCCCCTGCCAGAGCCATTGCAAAAGACTGAGTGTTCGTTCCTCCCTGCCCTCTCGTAGACATCATTTGTCTAGTGGGCACTTCATTTCTTTCTTGTTTAAATCCTCACCCAAGTCTATGTCCATTGATTTTAGAGAGAGAGGAGGGGAGAGAAAAGAGAGATGGGGAGAGAGAGAGAAACATCGATATGAGAGAAACATTGATGGGTTGCCTCCTGTATGTGCCCTGACTGGGGATCGAACCTGCAGTATTTTAGTGTGTGGGATGATGCTTCAACCGCCTGAGGCACCTGGCCAGGTCGGCACTTCATTTCTTCCTCCCTTTCTTTCCCTTTGGTGTCTACGCTGTCAAGAATTCTGGATTGAAAAGGCTGAGACCTGTGTTGCTTTTGTCCAATGTGAAAGATGCAGAGAGGAGAGAGAAAGATTACCTGGGAGTCATCAGCTGTTTCTGGCTGTGGTGAGCACCTACCAAGTGCCTGGTGCTTTGCTCCTGACTTGACAGGTGGACTGACGGTCCTCCTAGCTGTACGAGGCAGGTCCTACTCCAACTGGGGAAGATACATCTCAGCAATGCTACATAGAACCTGCCCAAGGTCACGGGGCTGGTAAGTGGCAGACTAGCCCTTGAACCCTGACTCTAACCGAAAGCTGATGCTGGGACAACCCTGAATTCAAGATGGAATTTCCTGTGAGGCGGGAGCAACGGCCCGGAGCCGGCTACCCACTGAGCCCACAAAGTTTGCAGAGCAGTGTCCAGAGGTGAACCTGATTGTCTTCTGACACATCCCTCTCAGTAGGGGTTTCTGCAGACACTGAGACCAATGTGTCTTCTCTGTGGGTGAGAAAAAGACAGAAGGCCCCTCTGGGCTGTCTTCCCACAGGTGGGGCCTGAGAACAGCCAGAGCCTGGGAGGCTCACTGAGTGCCAGGTGCCCACTGGTCCCACCCAGCTTAGACCTGTAGGAGGACAGAGACACGCAACTGAAATCCAGAGGCCCAGATGGCAGGTCAAAATTATTTCCATCGGCCTCACGCCTTGGCGGGATGTCTATTCCCTCAGTGGGGGATGGAGAAAGAAGGCGACATCTGTGATATTGCCTGATGCAGGAATCACAGAGGCTTCTGGAAGGGACCCCAGAAACGACCTGATTCAACCCCTCATCACATTGATGGAAATGAGGAGGCCTCAGACAGGAAAGAGCTGTGTCTTTATATCTAAGGGGACTGGATTTAAGCCACATTGACAATCCCACTGGTGGTCACTTAGGTTAATTCTTCATTTTTTAAAAATTGTGGTAAAAGAAACATAACATAAAATTAACTATTTTAACACTTTTTAAGTGCACAGTTCAGTCCCATTAGGGGCAGTCGCACTGCTGTGCAGCCGTCACCACTGCCCGTCTCCAGAACTTCTTCACCTCCCCTGACTGAGGTGAGCCCTTCACTCTTCAATGCCTGTGGATGCTTGTTATGTGCCTGACCATGTCCCAGACATTTCACTAGGCATCTTACCATCTCCATTATACAGATGAAGAAACTGAGGCATGAGAGATTAATGGCGTCAGAGCCAGACTTTGCATTTAGGATGCCTGGCTCCAAAGGACAAGCTCTTGAAGACTCCAGAAGCTGCTGCTCCTAGGCCTGGGACACCACACGGGGCAGGCAATGGAGGCCACCCCCTCCCACCACGACTCTAACTGCTACCCTGCAGAATAGGCAGGAGGAGGGGCCTCCTGGGATGGCAGGTCTGGGAGATGCATGGGTGGAGAGAAGGACCAGGAGCAGGGCCACCGTGGCACCACACATGGGGAGGAGATGGGGATGTGAAAGCCTTTATTTTTGAGGTAAGAAAATCAAATACATTTCTGATCATCTTTCTGGGAAACGAGGTGCTTCCTAGGCCCAAAGGAGAATTGTAACATGTATCTGAATGAATCAGGTTCAAATGCAATTACCTGGACCCGTCAGATGAGGGTGCAAACTGTCATGTGTGTGTGTATGTGCTTGGAGGCGGGGCTGGGAGCGGGTGCAGGCCTGAATTCTGTAGGGAAGTGTCTCACGTCTGTCTGTGCGGCCCTTGCGTCTGGCCCAGCATCAGGGGTTTCCTTGTGACATATCACAGCATCCTCGGAGGCCTGGCCTCTCCTGGACTCCTCCCTCAGGGAGTGCTGCCTCCCGACCCTGTCTCCTGACCCTGAGTGTGGACCTGCCAGGCCAGAGTGCACAGGGTTAAGGCTCTGTGAGGAGTGACAGCTTGATTAGCCATTAATTGCATCACTGCCTTCCCCGCAGGGTGTGCACCTGCCTTGCTGCAGTCAGCCAAGTTTGCTGTGATGTGCAGTCACCCAGGCACCTGGGGACAGAGGTCCTCTGAGGGTTTCTGGGGCAATACTCAGCCAGCTTCCTTTTGGCGTGGGGTTTGCACAAGGCCCTACGCCTGCTTCTCAGGTGGAGAAAACTGGGCCCAGAGAGGAAGAAGGATGGGGACACCAGCCTGGGGGACAACGGGGTCGGGGGGACTCATATTTCCTGAGCACTTGCTTGTGTCAGGTTATAGGTTTTACATACTCTTGGGTCCCTTAGTCCTTACAGTCCCCCTCGTCATCCCTGCTTTAGGGATCAGGAGACAGGATCTCAGAGAATAACAATAATATTAGTATCAATAACCCAGCTTCACACCATTTATAAGCTGGCCACGTGGGACGGTCAGGAGTCCAGGTGCTCAAGTCAACTTGCGGGAAACTTAACTAACTGGAGACCTTGGGCGAATCACTGAACCTCCTGTGCCTCCGTCTCTTCATCTCTAAAGTGGGAATCATAATTGCTTGTTTCTCGTAGGGCCTCTCCGAGGATGAGATGGGTGCTTGGCGCACGGCCTGGTGCCGGGCTAGTGTTTAGCGAATGTCAGCTAAAACTACGAAGATGGAGCAATCAGCATGCTAGGCTCTGGGCTAAGGGGTTCTTTCTACTACTTTGTTTCAATATAATAACTCTAAGAGATTGGCCTTATCATCTGCATTTTACCTGAGAGCAAAGTGAGGCTCAGGGAGCTTAGCAGAGTCCCCCAAGGCCACAGAGTTGGGAAGGTTGGGTGAGGTTTCCAGTGTTTTTGTCTCTACAGAAGCTGCCCGTCCTTCCACCCAGGCCTCCCCTGGCCCTCTGCCCTGGACACTGGTGACAGCGGGCATTTTCAGGCCCTTAGCATGGCCGTGTCACCTGCCTGAGGCAAGCACCACTTTCGGCCCCAGCTCGTCCCAGCTCTGATGGGCTTCTCCGGATGTACGTACCTGTCTGATGTTCGAAGGCGGGATAATACTCCTCGTTGCTGAACAGATCCGTCCACGACATCAGAGGGTCGCAGAAGGACGCGTTGGGCAGGAAGGTGCTGTGTGTCACTGAGTCCAACATCACCCTGCAAAGGTGGGACAGGCTGTGAGGAGGCCAGTGACTCCGGGAAGCCACACTGCGGGGCCCCCTGCAGGCCACCGTGGTTTTAGTATGACAGTAAATGCTTAAAAACAGGCAGCCTCCTCGGAGCCAGGCCCCCTGCTATGTGCTCTGTATGATGACATTAATTAATCCTCGTCATATCCCGTCAGGTTTGCACATCTATCCCCATTTCATAGATGAGGAAACTGAGGAGAAGGGTTGAGACAATTGCCCATGTAACATGGCCAGTAAGTGGCAAAACTGGGATTTGTGGGTGGGGGCTCTTATTATGTAATACTGACTCTTTCGTTACTTTTCCCATTCACTCACGCCTGACCTCTGAACTCTGGCTTATAATGCCTAACAGTGCGCTTCTGAAAACAGGGCAAGAGTTGCTATAAATGAGTGTACCCACAAACCTGTATCTACAATTCTGAGATCCGAGAGCTCCGAAACCAAGTGTGTGTGTGTGTCTGTGGCGGGAACTTGTTTCCCAGAAAAACACGGTTCTGAATAGATATTATATAGTTTTATATACTGTTTTATAAATGCTACATCTATGTGAATATAAACAAGATACTATACATACACATAGATTATGTATAAAACTACACATTATACATAAACATATAAACTATATATACATTATATAGTTTGGTCACTATAGTTACAATTTTTTAAATTCTACTTGATGAATATTTATGTGATACACTGCAGGAATATCAATGCATTTAAGCAGTACTAGCAGAAACACCTAGAGAGGGATAGTCTGTATTTTGCTGTATGTATACTGACTGTATCACCTCCTGAACACCTGGAGAATTGTGAGTTCTGGAGCACACCCAGCCCAGAGTTTTGGATAAGAGCGTGAGGTCCTGTGATAATTGTAACACGCACTTAGGTACCTTGGACTCCGTGCTGAGCGCTCCGGTACTTTACATTCATTATTCATGGTCTCCTCAGAGCCAGCAGTCCGAGACAGGCTCTGGTAGTGGTTCCACTTTACAGGTGAGGGGCGGACACTCGGACACTCCAGGTAATGTCCCCGAGCCCCCCAGCTGGCAGGTGGTGAGTTTAAGGAGTCACGATCCTGATGGCTACGCCCTCATCTCTGCTCACGCTGGCAAGTGGGACACCGTGGGAGACGGTGAGTGGTCGAGGCAGGGCCCCCACACTTGTGCGTTCTTGCCCGTCAGTCTCAGCTTTCGAGTTTCTTTTTGCTGCTTCCCATATTCCCACAATTCATATTTGGCAGATTAGAAAAATCATCTTCCCAACTTCTCTTCTCATTACCAAAGTAACATTGAGGAGATAAGGTGGTTCTACCCCCATTTGCTAAGGAGACACCACAGCTCAAGATCACACAGCTGCCAGCGTCAGAGCGAAGGCTCGCTCTGGGTCGTGGGCTGCCAAGCGCCTGGAATTTTAAGGTGGTCAGGAGCTCATCGCTCATCTCGTCCAGTGTTCCTCGACTTCAGTCTTTTGCCTACCTTTGCAGCACAATGAATTAAGTAATGCATGGAAAAAATCAATTGTCTTTTGGTGTGACCATAAACATATTTTTAAAAGGAAAACTTTATATTCCCACTATAAATGAAAAGTCAGTATTTTTTTAAACATACATAAAAATGAAGGCAAAAGCACTTAAGTAAAAATTGTTCATCCATGCACCACCTAAACCAGGGGCCAGCGAACCACAACCTACAGGTCCAATCCAGCTCGCTGCCTGTGTTTGAATGGCCGGCAGCTAAAAATGATTTTACATTTTTAAATGGTTACGTATTAAACAGTTATGTAGGTAGTGACATAATATTCTTGATTTTGGTGAGAGTTTGCCTACGCTCGACCAGCTTCGCCTCGGGTGTGTTTCACCAGCGGCGTGAGGACCACGTGTTGGAAAGCACTGAGTTAGTCCCATCGTTTCTTCCCTCACGCTGTCCTTCTAGAGGTGAGAAAGGTGAGGTCCAGGGAATTTGC
>PVJI01016003.1:0-39496 GCA_004026765.1 Micronycteris hirsuta
GGGGAAGGGAGAGGATGCAAATAACTGTAATTGAACAACAATAAAGTAATTATTTAAAAAAAAAACCTAATATACCTAAAAAAAAAGAAAAAAAAAGATAGGAATTGTTCCCAAATTGGTTTAGAGTTAGCAAAATCCCAATTAAAATCCCAGCAGAATTTTTGAAAAATAGTTTGCCAAACTGATTCCAAAATTTATATAAAAATACAGAACAACCTAAAACAGCCAAACAACTCTGAAAAAAAGATGGGACAAAGTCAGAGGGCTAACACTCCCTGATTTCAAGACTTACTAGGAAACTACAGTAGTCAAGGCAGAATGGCATTGCCATATAGACATAGACCAATGGAGCAGAACAGAAAATCCAGAGATAGATGCACACAGGTATGGCCAATTGATTCTGACAAAGACGCCAAAGTAATGGAATAGAGAAAGAACATCTTTCAACAAATTGTTCTGAAGAGATCATAAAGCCAAGAAGAAGTAGAGCAGGGATCAGGGTGCAAATCTGTGCAGCTGCCAAACCCACAATCTAGACACTGTCAAAAAAAAAAAAAAAGACAGGAAAATAGAGAAGAGATTAAGAAAAGCATGTGTGGGGATCAGACCCTCTAGGCCACCTTGTTCCTCACCAAAGGGGATTAAGGAACACGCCACCCCTAGAAAAAGGGGTCTCTCCACATACACATCAACATTATGCCATGGGACATGATCAGGACCAGCACAAAGAGTGTGCTTGTCCTAGAGACGCCGTTTCAGGAGGAAGAGGGAAAAGGCCAGAAAGGGAAGGTGGGCTTTGAAGTGAGCTCTACAGAATGAAATGCTACTCAGTGACCAATCTAGATCCATCCCCTCACTGTATGGGAGTGAAAACAGGGGTTCAGAAAGAGGAAAGAATTCAAAGGAGGCTACATAGCCAAGTACCAGATCTAGGATTTGAATTTAATACGTTTTTCTCTGCAAATGCAGCTAACAATGGCAAGTGCGGATTTTCCTAGGAAATTGGGACAGATGACCATTGTCACTGCCATGATAGAGGGTCATGGTTCTAACATTCCAGCAGAGGTTCCTGTCTCCCCTTGCTCTAGGGCCCTGGGTAAACAAGCCTTTTGCCTGCCACCCACCTAGTGGCCCACCTCACTTGGGGGCTTGCTCCAATCTCAGGGCAATCCCCTGGGCCTACACTCACCCCAGGGTTCTGTGGACCCAGGTCAAGCCCCTCAGGCTGAGTGGCCAGGCCAGGGCACTACTGTCCCTACCTCCGCTCTGAGTGAGCCCCTGCAATGGTTCTGACAAGGAGGGTCCAGTCTGAGGACTCACATTGCTTAGGGAGGTCACCAGCCAGCAAGTCTTTGGTCATCCCTCCAGGCCCCAACAAAAGCAGGAGTCCTGCCAGCCCAGAATAACCAGGAGGGTAAGTACTGAGCAGGCATTGACTAGGCAAAGCTCAAGTCAGGCCTCTGTTACCTGAGATTTTGGCCTTTTAATATCAGTCTGACCAGTAAATCTACTGTAGGCTGGACGTGCCAGGGCCTGGCTCTGTGTCACACAGGATAAGGAGATGATCTCCCTTAACACCCATCTCATCTGGGCTCCCCCCATTCCACTCCTAAGAGAGCCTGACCATGAGGCTGACTTCTCCTCAGTCTTCCCCACTAGCCTGGGGGTTTCCGAAGCCAGGAACCTCTGGGAATTCATCCCTAATTCTGGCAACCAGCCCAGGTGTAGGGACTCAGTGGATGTTTTGTCAAATTCTGATTACATAACGAATCTGCATTCTGAAAACCTTTTTGCAAAAGTTTTGTCATTTTTGTTGTTCCTGTTGGTAAGGTAATTTCTCTTCCATTCTCCCAAGTTCCTTGATGTAAATTTCCTTTAACAGAAAAACATAAACCTTGCCTCAGCCAAACTACATAGAAAAGGAGGTTGCCATGCTTTGGCCACGCCAGCATCACTAGCTGGGGGACCTGAAATTCCCAAAGCCGGGGCTATGGAGGTGGCTGTCCATGGGCAGAAGGAAGGAGGGCAAATTAATATATATCAATACAGCTGAATTTGTGGAGGAATAGATAGGATAAGGAACGTGAGCAGAAGCCAGGAAGCAGGGAAATCTGGATGAAAAAGACTGCTCCCCTATCCAACTGGCCAGACCCGCTCTTCCTCCTTCATCTCTGCCATTTTCATCAAACCCAACAGCATGTTCTGAATGGCCCACCTCCTGAACATCTCTCAGACCCTCCACCTCTCCCCATCGCCTAGTCCCAGTCACTGTTTTATCTCCTCGGAACCACCTGTACTGCTTCTTCCAGTGCAGCCTCCATATCCATACACAGCCAGGCCGATCTCTTAGGAACGACTCTGATCACGCACTCCCCTGCTTGAAACACTTCAACCTTCTACGCACCTTGGAAAAAACCCAAACCCCCTTCCTTTGCTAACAGGCTGCACGTGACCTGGCCCCTGCCCACCTCTGCCCACTCATCTTGCATTCTCCCCATGCCCCACACAAGTCTACTCTCAGTTCCCCAAACACACCGAGCTCCTCTGTCTTCAAAACCTTTGCACCACTCCTAACCAAGGAACTCCAGCTGAACCCTGAGCCTCTTTCTCACCTCAGCTGGGAGATCTGTCCCCAACCACTTAAGCAGGACCATAGTCCTCCAATTGTTTCATTCCCAGCCCCTATCAAAATGTGTAATGACACTATTTATGTTTGCTCACTTGTTGGTTAATGGTCTCCACATAAGAACATAAGCTCCATGAGGGCAGACAACGTGTTTTTTGTCTTCATCACCATACCCCAGCACCTCCCACACAGCAGACTCACCAAAACCAAGGATTTGTTGAGGGAATGGTGGCAGAGACTCTCCTACAAACCTGCCAGAAATCCCATGGGGCTGGGCCCACAATAGGCCCCCCGGAGCTCTAGGGAAGCCAGAAAGAGATACAGACACTGGGTGACAGGGCAGGCCAGCGTCACAAAGCAGACATGAGTACCAAGGGCTGGAAAGAGAAACATTCCAGAATGGTAGAGAGAAGCCCTGGAAGTCAGCTCCAGGAGAGGACCCCCGACCTGGCCAACTTTCCTCACATCTGCAAGTCCACATTTATGATAGCACCTTGGGCTACAGGAGTGTGGGGCCAAGATGGGAGCTTTTCATGTTCTCTTGCTCTCAGATGGAGCAACTAGTGGTCAAAGAGAGCAGAATCCGGGTGACCAACAGAGACATGCTCCTGTATAAATGGGTACAATGTCTAGACCGTTGTGAAAATTAAATGCTATAATATATGAAAAGCAGTTAGCACCTTACCAGACATAAAGTGCATGCTCTTAATTCCCTCCTCCCATTCCCCCACCTCCCAAGGAGAAAGACTCAGGACGTAATCCCCCTCCCTGCCTCCTCCATGTCTACCCTGAACTGTGATATCTGGGTGGGAAACAGCTTCAGGCTGCAGATGCTATGACAGCGTTGCTTAAATTAAATTATACTGAAACTAGAGATGCCTTCAGCTCTCCCAGGGAGTTCAGAAGTGTTCACCCTGAGAGTAACTGCACACTGCACAGGAAAAGGCATTCAAGTTGATAAGGAGTCATTCGGATCACCATCTAAAGCAGCTTTAGCCTTTGAAATAAACTCATTCCTTATTAGCACACACTTGGGATTTCCAGGACTGAATATTATTTCTATTACACAAAACCCATTTTGAAGATATTTTTTCATGCTGTCAGAGTCCTATGTAATTTCATCTCTCCACAATGTTACTCTATTTCAAGTGTATAGAGCGATAGGCCCTGATGAGAAAGGAAAAGAGAAAGAGGGAAAATGAACCAGAGTCATTGATCCAATAAGGGCTGGAAGCAGGGCACCAGTACAAATGACAAAGTCCAAGTCACTGAGAAGCCTCTAGCCTGAAAGCAACAGAAGCCCACCGAAAGGCAACTCGGGATTTAAAACAGGAAGCCACTCGTAAATTTTCTCTTTAAAATGATCATTCCAGTTATAATGGAAAAGACATATGCAGAGGGGTGGGTGAGGAAGAGTAGTTAAGAAATCATTCCATAGGCAATAATACTGTACTGTTGTAATGCAGTAAATATCCTTAAAACGGCAATGATATCACAATACATAAATGTGTCAAAGTAACACACTGTACATCTTAAAGTTATGCAATGTTACATTTAAAATTTATTTTTAAAATTGAAAAGAAAAAAGAATATTAAAAAATTAAAAATAAAGAGCTGGAAAAATTGAAGTATTTCAAATTATGTTTTCAAAATATTTACTAATAACTTTTAAACATAAAAAAGAAACTATTTAAATGTTTATTCAATTTAGATGACACCAAAAAATACATGCAAAAAAATAAAAAATAGGGAAATTGAACTTTTTTGAAGCAAAAAAATTAAACATTTTTTGCTCCAAATGACAACATGAAGAAAATGAAAAGAACCCACAAAATGGAAGAAAATATTTGCAAATCATATACCTGATAACAGACTCATCAAGAATATAAAAAGAACCCTTACAACTTAACAATAAAAATACAAATAATAACCCCATAAAAACTGAAGAGTTGGCACAGACATTTCTCTAAAAAAGATATATAAATGACCAATAAGCACATGAAAACCTGCTCAACATCATTAGTCATTAGGGAAATGCAAATCAAAACCATAATGAGATTCCATTTCATTATGGAATGAGACCCATAATGAGACCCACCGGGATGGTTAGAGTCAAGAAGACGGACAAGCGTGGGTGAGAATGTGGAGTTATTGGAACCCTCATACATGGCTGGTGAAAATGTGAAATGAAGCCACTTTGAAAAACAGTTTGGCGGGGCCTCAAAAATTTAAACATAGAGTTGTCATATAATTCAGTAATTTCCCTCCATTCCACCCAAGAGAATTGAAAGCGTATTTTCACACAGAAACCTCTACACAAATGTTCATAGTAGCACTATCCGTAACAGCAAAAAGTAAAAACAGTTCAAATGGGCATCAACTAATGAATGGTAAACAAAATGTGGTATGACACACAATAAAATATTATTCAGCTGTAAAAATAATTAAATACTAATACATGCTACAACATGGATGAAGTTGAAAACATAATGCTGACTGAAAGAAGCCCATCACAAAAGCGCACATATTGTAGGATCCAATTTATACGGATGTCCAGAAGAGGCAAATCCATAGAGACAGAAAGTAGGTTAGTGATTGCCAGGGGCTCAGAGAGGAGGGAATGTGGAGTGACTGCTAACAAGTTTTTGCAGGAGGATAAAAACGTTCTGTAATTAGATGGTGGTGATTAATGCACAAATGAATGGACTTTATGATATATGAACAACAGGTGACCCTTGAACAGTGCAGGTTTGAACTGGGCCAGCATTTAAGGGTCAACTGCATTTTCCATCTGCCTAGGTGGAGGGCCAGCAGATTTTGACTGCCAGGGTCATTGACACCCTTAACCCCTGTGCTGTTCAAATGTCAACTGTATATTTCAATGAAGCTGCCATTAAAACATAAAAATCATTCATTGTAAGCCCTGGCCAGTATGGCTCAGTTGCTTGGAGCGTCATCCCATAACCAAAAGGTTGCAGGTCAGATTCCTGGTCAGGACACATGCCTAGACTGCAGGTTCCATCCCCAGTCCAAGCACAAACAATCCCTGGTCTGGGTGAGAATAGAAGGCAACCAATAGATGCTTCTGTCTCACATCAATGTTTCTCCCTCCCTTCCTCTCTCTCTAAAAGCAATGAAAAATATGCTGAGATGAGGATTTTTAAAAGTCATTCACTTAATAAATAAATCTCCAGGCACTGTTCTAGGCAGTGAGGAAAGAACAAACAAGCCCGACACAAATTCCTGCCCTCATGGAGCTGACGTTCCAATGGAATAATCTTAGGGGGAGATCATAACGAGGGTCTTAATAAATAAATGGCACTGGAGAGAGAGGTGGACGGACTTAAGTGAATGAACTACAAGCAACATGGCTCACTGACCAATTGCAACAGGAGGAATGTCTGAGATCACTCTCTCCTGAGGCCCCATAATACTTCGCATTATCACCCCTCTGGCACCTACGGTCACTGTTCCCCCCACTTTAAAAGCACTAGAAAATTGGACAAAGTGTTTTTTTACCAATCAGAAATTTCAGGAATCCCTGAAAGATAAAATAATACAGAGAGGATTTGGTTTGAAAGAGAAAAATCCCAGTCAAAATTAAATCTCAGAAGGACTTGGTGCATAAAAGCAAGCAGGATCCCAAGACTACTCAAACCTCAGAGGCAGTGGATTCCAAGAGCAGGAAAAATGGGGAGAGAATTCTTCATGGGCCTCCCACATTTCTGCATGTCTTATAAAGAGAGGCACTGACAGCTTCTGTTCCAGACTATCCTTTCAAGAATGGTTGAATAGAGCCCTGCCTGCTGTGGCTCAGTGGACTGAGTACCTGCCTGAGAACCAAAGAGTCACAGTTGGATCCCTAGTCAGGGCACAGACCTGGGGTGCAAGCCAGGTCCCCAGCTGGGGGCATGTGAGAGGTAACCACACACTGATGTTTCTCTCCCTCTCTTCCTCCTTCCCTCCCCCTCTCTCTAAAAATAAATAAATAAAAATTTTTTAAAAATTATATTTAAAAAAGAATGTTTGAATAAGAGAATAGCTTTAGAAAACAGAGACAGTATCCCCCTCCAGAAACAGAGATTAAGTGTGGTTGCTGTCCAAGACAATATAAATAAAGTTTCCCTCGGGTGCAAGGCTATGCAAATTGGTTTAAGCCCATTGTAAAAGATGAGGGTTTCCTAAGTACAGGGTACTTTAGTATGACACCAACCCACTGCACAAGCTGCACCTACCTGAGCCAGCTGTGTCACCACCATGAGTCTTGTAGGGGAGAGAGGCAAAAGCAACTGACATGACAATAAAGCTCATGCTACTTCTGAACCCCGAGTAATAAAGTTATTTGTCTCTGATCTGGGAGTCTCATGTGTTCTGCTGGCATACATGAGACTGTGGCAGGCTCAATTATGAGCTTGCAAGTCAGGTAGAACCTCAGACCTTCCCAATTCTTAACAGAGAAATCCTGAGGCAATCAGCTGGGTAAATGGCTGAGGAGACCACAGGAAGAGCAGCCAGATGGGTCATCCTCTCCTTCACCTCTTACCTGCTAGTACCAGACAGTGGTATCAGGCCAGGAGGGGTCAGTGAAGGAGACCCAGAGGGAGGACAACCCAGAGGGTCTGGAGACTCCCAGGAAAAACAGGGAGCTCCTACAGCCAGAGACTAACAAGTGACACATCTCCCAAACAGCACCCTTCCCCCCCATACAACCACGGGCTAACGTAGTCTCAGATCAGGGAAAGGGAAAAGGAAAGGAAAGGAATGTAAGGGGTATCTTTCCTTTACATTTGCAATAAATAATTAGAAAATGTAATAGAAAAAGAAAATATCCTATTCACAAGAATAGCAAAACAGTAAAATAAAACTGTAAGAAGGAATCTAAAAAGAAATTCACAAGGCCTATATGGAGAAAGCTTTAATACTTTTATATTTCGAAAAACTGAATGAATTGTTAGATGTACTATTGTTAGACAGGAAGATTTGAGATTATAAAGATGTCAAAGTCCTCAATAAGTCTATAGCTCAATGTAACCCTACTCAAAATCATAAAATAGGCTTTAAAATGAAGTTTATAAGCTGACTATAAATTCACCTGGAAGAAAACATGTGCAGAATAGTCAAGACAATTTTGAAAGAGAAGATTAAGGAGCAAACTTGCTCTACCAGACATCAAAAAATTAGTAATAAAAATAGTTTGGTAAATAGGAACAAATATATCACAGATTAATGAACATAATACTCTAGAAATAGACCAATGATAATGGATAGATGGATGGATAGATGAACAGATGGACGGATGTATGGATGGATGGATGGACAGAGAGCGAGAGAAAACTTCTTCTTACAGTACAATACCAAGTAGAAAAGTTACCATTTTCCTACCATCATAGTAAAATTGTATCAGTCAGGAAACATCAATGAATGCTAAATAAGGAGTTTGATAAGACACAGAACATTTATATATTCTCCAAGAATCTGGACACGAATTACTTAATTACAAAACAAAAATAGTAAATTTACAGTGAAGAAACACCTTGGTTAAAAACAACACCTTAACCAAGCAACCAAAACTATTATCGCTAGGAGACTTAGAGCCATGATTGACTAAAGTTAGCAAATCTTCTGAAAAAGCACCTTTATTTTTATTTTTTTAAAGATCTTATTTATTTATTTATTTATTTATTTTTGAGAGAGAGGGGAAGGGAGGGAGAAAGAAAGGGAGAGAAACATCAACGTATGGTTGCCTCTCACGTGGCCCTCACTGGAAACCCAGCCTGCAACCCAGGCATGTGCCCTGACTGGGAATCAAACCAGAGACCCTTTGGTTCCCAGCCCGCGCTCAGTCCACTGAGCTACACCAGCCAGGGCTGAAAAAGCACATTTAAAGTTGGACAACATTGACATAAACAATCACTGCCCTCTAAAAATTGACAAAAGCCATATAACAATCTAAAAAAAATTTATGATTTTATTTTAATATATATTTTTTAGTTTTTTGTTTTTTTACTGTTGTTCACGTACAGTTGTCTCCATTTTCCTGCCACCACTTCCCCCACCCCACCCACACCCACCTCCCACCCTCAATCCTACCCCCCTTTGGCTTTGTCCATGATTCCTTTATACATATCCCTTGACAAACATTTCCCTTCTTTCCCCATTATCTCCCTCCCAGCTCCCCTATGGTTACTGTCAGTCTGTTCTTTATTTCATGTCTCTAGTTCTATTTTGCTTGCTTGTTTGTTTTGTTGATTAGGTTCCACTTACAGGTGAGATCATATTGTATTTGTCTTTCACTGCCTGGCTTACTTCACTTAGCATAATGCTCTCCAGTTCCATCCATGCTGTCACGAAGGGTAGGAGCTTCTTCCTTCTCTCTGCTGCATAGTATTCCATTGTATAAATGTACCACAGTTTTTTATCCATTCCTTTACTGATGGGCACCTAGGTTGCTTCCAGAACTTGGCTGTTGTAAATTGAGCTGCTATGAACATTGGGATGCATAGGTTCTTTTGAATTAGCGTTTCAGGATTCTTAGGGTATAATCCCAGCAGTGGAATTGCTGGGTCAAAAGGCAGTTCCACTTTAAGTTTTCTGAAGAAATCCATACTGTTTTCCACAGTGGCTTCACCAGTCTGCATTCCCACCAACAATACACAAGGGTTCCCTTTTCTCCACAACTTCATCAGCACTTATTGTTTGTTGATTTGTTTATGATGGCCATTCTGACTGGTATGAAGTGGTATCTCATTGCGGTTTTAATTTGCATCTCTCTGGTGGCTAGCGATGCTGAGCATCCTTTTATATGTTTCTGGGCCCTCTGTATGTCCTCCTTGGAGAAGTGTCTGTTCAGGTCCTTTGCTCATTTTTTAATTGGATTGTTTGTCTTCCTGGAGTGGAGTTGTGTGAGTTCTTTATATATTTTGGAGATCAAACCCTTGTCTGAGATATCATTGGCAAATATATTTTCTCATATTGTTAGTTCCCTTTTCATTTTCCTGATGTTTTCTTTAGCCATGCTGAAGCTTTAAAAAATTTATGATTTTAAAATTCGGGTAAGAACAATGAGTATCTGTGGCATTCTTGTACAGAGTTTCTCCCATCTCCTCCTACCAATTCAGTGGACATAGAGGTTTGGCCAGAGTGATGGAGGCTATCTACCAGCATCTTTTCTACTGCAATCAAAGGAGGCTCACTACAGAATATATAGCAAATAAACCAAAATACATGTAATGGAAGTACCGAAAGTAGAGAAGAGAGGGAAAATGGGGGGGGGGGCAAAATAACTTCTCAAATATGATGAAAAACAACCCACATCCAATAAGTTTAATGAACTTCGAGTAGGGCAGATTCAAAAAATCCACACCTTAGATACATCACAGTTATACCGTTGAGAGCCAAACCCAAAGAGAACATTTTGTAAGTGTCAAGAGAAAAATGATTTTTACAAGGGGTTACAAATACAATTAAGAGCTAATTGCTCACATTAATCAATAGAGGCCAGAAGGTAATGAAATGACATATTCAAAGTGCTGAGTGAAAACATTTGTCAACCAAGAATTCTATATCCAGCAAAACCATCCTGCAAAAATGAAAGCACAATGAAGATATTTGCCCACAAACAAAGACTAAGAAAATTTATAACTGTCATACCTACCTTATAAGAACACTAAGTAAAGGGAATGACACTAGACAATAGCTCAAACCCACAGGAAAAAAGAAAAAGCACTAAAGTGGAAAATATGTGGGTTTACATTAAAATGTTATGGAGAGACATCCAGCCTCCTATCCAGCTTGGAAGCTGTCACTCCATCCTAAAAACAAGTAATAAGCTTAACAAACTGAAAATCAACTCTTCTTAGATCCATCAGAGAAGTGAGGTCACAGAGAAACTCCTAAAATTGGAAAGAGATAAATACAGAGAATCACAACCTAGAGAAGGAATCCACATTTTTGTGAGTTTAACCTTCAAGAGCTCTACCAGTAATGATTGGAGAAAATTCCATTTCTGCTTCCAGCAGTGAGAGGAGGAAAGTAACCATTTTGGAATATGCCAGCACATTCTGTCCTTAACAAGGCCTGACCTCAAGAGGAGCTGCTTTACCAGAGTCTAACGCATTGGAGATTTATCAGAACTTGACAACCTGGAGAAAGGGAAAAACCCAACCTGGCCCCCTCTGGCCATCCTATCCCACGTGGAGGAGACTGAGAAGCATTTGCAGAGGATACAGGTTCACTAAAAGACAGAGACTGTAGTCATAGGACTATAGAACGCTTCCCCTTCCCCACAGCTTACCGCCACATCACTAAACGTCTATTTACTATAGTTTCTTTTACCTAGTACATCATGTCTGGCTTTCAATCAAAAATTGCAGGCATACTAAAAGGCAAAAAGCACAGTTTGAAGGGACAGAGCAAGCATCATAACCAGACTCAGACACAGTAGTGATGTTGGCATTAGCACATCTGGAATTTAAAATAATTATGATTAATATGCTAAGGACTCTAATGAAAAGAGGAGATGACATACAAAAACAAATGGGTAATGTAAGCAGAGGGGGGAATTCTAAGAATCAAAAAGAAATGGTAGAAATCAAAAACACTATAACAGAATGCCTTTGATGGGATCATGAGTAGATTGGACATGGCTGAGGAAATAATACCTGGGCTTGAGGATATATCAATAGGAACTTCCAAAACTAAAAATCAAATAGAAAAGAGACTAGGAAAAAAACTCAGAATATCCAAGAACTGTGGGATAACTACAAAAGGTACAAAATACACATAACAGCCCTGGCCAGTGTGGCTCAGTTGGTTGGGCATCGTTCTACAAAGTGAAGGGGTACCAGTTCGATTCCTGGTTAGAGCACATGCATGGGTTGTGGGTTCCGTCCCCAGTAGGGGTGCAAGTGAGGAGCAACTGATCGATGTTTCTCTCTCACATCGATGTTTTTCTCCCTTTTTTTTCTCCCTCCCTTCCTTTCTCTCTAAACATAAAAAGCAAAAAAAAATTTTAAAAATACACATAACAGAGTACCAAAAGGAGAAGGAAAAAAGCATAAAATATTTGAAGTAAAAATGACTGAGAATTTCCCCAAAATTAATTTAAAACATAAAACCATACACCGAGGAAGCTCAGAGAATACCAGGCAAGATAAATGAAAAAACCTATACCTTAGCATATCATATTCAAAATGCAGAATACCAAAGAGGAAAAAAATTCTTGAAAGCAGACAGAGGAAAAGACAGCTTACCTATGGAGAAGTAAAAATAAGAATTACATTCAACTTCTCAGAAACTATGCAAGCAACAAGAGAGTAGAGTGAAATATTTAAAGTGGTGAAAGAAAAACATCAATCTAGAATTCTGTATCCTATGAAATTATCCTTCAAAAAGGAAGGAAAATTAAAAGACTTTCTCAAACAAACAAAAATTGAGGGAATATGTTGTCAGTAAGCCTGCCTTATAAGAAACTACAAAAGTCATTAAGAGAGAAGGAAAATTATATAAGTTAGAAAATTGGGTCTACATAAAGAGAATGTGAACATTAGAGAAGAAATAAGTGAAAGCAAAATAAAATAATTTTCTTCTTCATAACTTATCTAATAGAGAATGATTTCTTCAGTATAATATCAATAATATATTCTCTGATTATAGCTTATATATAAGTGGGATGAATAACAGCAATGGTACAGGGGTCAGGAGGGAGGGACTACAAATGCCTTGCTGTTATAAGGTATTTGCACAACCTGTGAAGTAATATAGTGCGATTGAAAGAAAGGTTGGAACATACTTTGAAAAAGTGTATCGCAAACTCTAGGGCAACAATTTTAAGATTAAAAAAGTATAATTGATAAACTAAGAAAGGAGAAAATGGAATGATATAAATGCTCAATTAAAACAACAAAAGGCAAAAATAATGGAAGAGGCCTGGCTGGTGTAGCTCAGTGGATTGAGCGCAGGCTGGGAACCAGAGGGTCCCGGTTCGATTCCCAGTCGGGGCACATGCCTGGGTTGCAGGCCAGGTCCCCGTGAGGGCCATGTGAGAGGCAACCATACATTGCTGTTTCTCTCCCTCTCTCCCTCCCTTCCCCTCTCTCTAAAAATAAATAAAAATAAAATCTAAAAAAATAAAAAATAAAAAATAATGGAAGACAAAAATATAAACGAAGAGCAAAGGTAATGTATAGAAAACAATAGCAAATGTGGTAGATAATAACCCAACTGTACCTTAAATAATAATGGTCTAAAATACAATAAAGACAGGGACTGTCAGAATTAATGAAAAATACAAGATTCAACTGTATGTTGTCTGTAAGAACCACCATAAATATAAAGACATATAGATTAAAAGTAAAGGGATGAACAGAGATATACCACGTTAATGAATCAAAGAAAGCTAGTATCTACATTAATTCCAGACAGAACACACTTCAGAAGAAGGAAAATTATCAGTGATAAAGGACAGTACGGCACAAGGGCTGTGGGAAGGGAAGGATGGGGAGATGTTGGTCAAAGGGCACAAAATTTCGGGTATGGGGCATGAACAGGTTCTGGAGATCGAATATATAGCAATGTGAATATTGTCAACAATACTGTTATTATAGACTTGAAATTTCCAATAGAGTAGACCTTAAGTGTTCTTATCACAAAAATAATAACTATGTGAGGTGATGGATATGTTGATTAGCTTGATTGTGATGATTATTTCACAATGTATATGTAATCAAAACATCAAATCATATACCTTAAAAAGCACCTTTTAAAATATTGATTAAAAACATCAGCCCTGGCTGGTATGGCTCAGTGGATTGAGCACCAGCCTGTGAACCAAAGGGTCGCTGGTTTGATTCCCAGTCAAGACACATGGCTGGGTTGCGAGCCAGGTCACCAGTTAGGGGTATGTGAGAGGCAACCAATCCATGTATCTCTCACACAACGATGTTTCTCTCCCTCTCTTTCTCCCTCCCTTCCCCTGTCTCTAAAAATAAATAAATAAAATCTTTAAAAAATAAATATCATTTCACAATATATACATATATCAAATCATATGTTTCACATGTAAAACAAATACAATGTTATATGTCAAATTATATCTCAATTTAGAAAAAAATAAGTTAAATCAGTTTCATTTTCAAATCCAGCCAGGGACCCTAAGAGAGTTGAGGAAAATTTTTTCTTCTCCTACACTAGCTATTTTCAGTTAGCATAATGTTTTCAAGATATGGGAATTCTTTGTACTAGTTTTGTAACTTTTAAACTTATTTAAAAATAAAAAAAAATTATTAAAAAAATAAAATAAGGGAATGCAGACTGGTACAGCCACTGTGGAAAACAGTATGGAATTTCTTCAGAAAACTAAAAATGGAACGGCCTTTTGACCCAGCAATTCCACTGCTGGAATTATATCCTAAGAGCCCTGAAACACCAATCCAAAAGAACCTATGCACCCCAGTGTTCATGGCAGCACAGTTTACAATAGCCAAGTGCTAGAAGCAACCTAAGTGCCCATCAGCAAATGAGTGGATCACAAAACTATGGTACATTTACACAATGGAATTCTATGCAGCAGAGAGAAAGAAGGAGCTCCTACTCTTTGCGACAGCATGGATGGAACTGGAGAGCATTATGCTAAGCGAAATAAGCCAAGTGGTGAGGGACAAATACCATATGATCTCTACCTTTAACTGGAACATAATCAACAAAAGAAAAAAGCAAACAAAATATAACCAGAGACATTGAAATTAAAAACAATCTAACAATAACCAGAGGGGAGGGGGGAGGGAATGATGGGAGAAAGGGTTTTCAGGAGCTACTATAAAGGACACATGGACAAAACCAAGGGGGGGGGGTGGAAACAAGGGAGGGAGGTGGGTTTGGCTGGGGTGGTGGAGAGTGGTGGGGGGAAAATGCAGACAACTGTAATTGAACAACAATAAAGTAATTTAAAAAAATAAAAGAAAAGAAGTAATATCAGCAATGACCTTATTTTACACCCTCTCCCCACCCCCCCTTGGGTATGATATAACAATAAAGGGGTCAATTCTTCAAGAAATCATAACAATACTTAATGTGTATGTGCCTAAAAAGAAAGCACCAAAAATGTGAAAGCTGCCCAACTCACATCAAAGTGGTGTTGGTTCCTGTGAAATCTGCAACATTCCCTTACATTATTTTAAAATGTGGGGGGGGGGGTAAACATTTTTAGTTATTACATCATTAATTCTGAGGTAAAAATTTTTATATTTAACATCTCTAAGACTGAAGTATTTTTTACAGTTGATAGAATACCACATTTTAATTGGCAGTTTATTTTTATTTGTACATAAAAAATAGTGGGTATGAAAATTAAAACCACAATGAGATATCACCTCACACCTGCCAGAATGGCTACCCTCAATAAATCAAGCAACAAGTGCTGGTAAGGATGTAGAGAAAAGGGAACCCTCATGCACTATTGATGGGAATGCAAACTGGTGAAACCACTACAGAAAACAGCATGGAGTTTCCTCAAAAAATTAAAAATGGAGCCACCTTGTGACCCAGTAATCCCACTTCTGGGAATATGTCCTAAGAATCCTAAAACACCAATTTCAAAGAATATATGTACTCCTATGTTTATAGCAGCATTACTTACAATAGCCAAGATCTGGAAACAGCCTAAATGCCCACCAGTAGGTAAGTGTATTAAAAAACTGTGGTATATTTACACAATGGAATACTACATGGCCATAAAAAAGAAGGAAATCTTACCTTTGCAACAGCATGGATGGACCTGGAGATTATTATGCTAAGTGAAATAAGACAGTCAGAGAAACACAAATACCATTATGCTCTCACTTATATGTAGAATCTAATGAACAAAATAAACTAACAAACAAAATAGAAACAGAAGCATAGATACATGGAACAGACTGACAGCTATCAGAGGGGAGAAGGGGGACTGGATGAAAGAAGGTGAAGGGATTAGTATATGCGTAGCCCATGGACACAGACAATATAATTTGGTGATGGCCAGAGGGAAGAGGGGAAAGGGGCTGGGTGGAGGGGGCAAAGTGGGGAAATGGGGATATCTATAATAGTGTCAACAATAAAAATAAAGTTAAAAAATTAGCACCACCTATAAGGGACAAATGAACAGGAAAAGACACAGATCACTTATTAGCACTCAAGCCAAAAATGCAAAACTTTAATCTTACCATGCAGAAACATCAGAGAATCCCCACTTGAGGAAAACTCTATGAAATAACCGCCGAAGGAACTGTTCCAGGTAAAAGGTGACTAAAAAGAAATGACACCTGAAAGCAATACATGATCCTGACCTGCATCATGTAGGAAAAAAAAAAGGGTAGATATAGAGATAGATGGGCAAGTACGTAGATAGATATAAGATATATTATAAAGGACACTATTGGTAAAATTGACGAATTTGGGAAATGGACTGAGATGTCTAACCTTTTGGCCTTTCTGGGTCACTGGGAGGAAAAGAGTTGTCTTGGACCACACATTAAATACACAAACACTGTGGGCCATGGCTTGGACACCCCTTGAAATGATAGCATCAATGATAATTTTTCTAAATTTGACAGTCTTTGGGCATCTTGGAGGAAAGTGAAATCAGGCAGAGTGAAAGATAACTGACCGATCAGGTGCCTGGAAAGCCATTTCTGAATCACAGATATTATGCCATGAAAGCACCTAGGGAGTACTTTGTAACAGATTATATCCCCTTTTAGGATGATGATAATAATGGTGATATGTGTTACTATTCATCAAGTACCTGCTACTTGACAGGCACTCTTTAAGATGCTGGGGATCAGGGCTGACACTGTCAAGTGGGAGAGACAGACTTTAAACATGTATAAACATAATAAACAGTAAATAGCTAGCATTTACTAAGCACTTAGTATGTTGTAAAAATATTTTGCTTACCTTATCTCACAACTGCCCGCCCAGCAAACAGCATTCTCCCCGTGGTAATGGAAGGAAAATGAGGCCTAGAGGTGAAATGACTTGGCTATGACAGCCCAATTAAAAAGTTGACCTTACAAGAAGAGAAATTCTGGTGCATCTACTCCAGGACCCTTGCTAACTGCTTCTGTCCTGGGGCTGCGACCACATTCCCTTGGAAGGGGACTTCCCAGTAAGGACTCACAGGGCACAGAACAATGAGGAGCTCACAGGCCAGCAGCAGGCACGAGGCGCCACCGCAGTTGAGAGCCCCACTACTGGACAGACCAGGAACACAAAGCTCCTCATGGAGTCCTAGCCAGCTTTGAGCTCATCAATCTGTCCCTTACACCCTGGCATATCTGTCCTCACTCTCCTAAATGTAGCCCTCATTATTCCCTGAATGTGGAATGTTCAAGGATCGCAGACAGAATTCTCCAGGGCCAAAGCAACTGTTTCCTGCAAGCTCCTTCCACCATAACCACCTTCTGCCCAGACACCAGGAACAAAGCAGCCGTTCCCATCACCTGGGAGCCTCGGTATAGGTTGCAGCGGCATCCACGTTTGCCGAGCGCAGACCGCAGGTTCCTGGCCACGCCCCATCAACACCACAGCAGGGCCCATACACGTTCTCCCAGCCAGTGCCCCGCCCAAGGTGGTGCCACCTCCGGGGAATTTCCCACCTTGCAGGCAGGAAGACCGGAAACCCAGAGATAAGAGCAGATGCTGGTCGGTAGTGCATGTAAAAACCCTGAATGCTGCCCAAGAAGTTTAAGTTCCATTATGACTCCGTCACCAACAAGCAGGGAACTGACCGAAAGCATAAACCACACCTGGAACCTGAAGTGCTAAATAAAAATAAATTCAGATAGCTTAAACTTTAGCATAAAATGACTTTTTGGAAGCACAGAGAATACCGAGCCTCAAGCTCCCGGAATTGATTCAGTGGTTAAGGGATGGGCAAAAAATCTGCGTTTTCCACAAACTCCACAAGGAACGTCAATGCCGCCAAGTCAGACCACTAGCTTAAATGTCCACCAAGAGAACCCTGATTTAAATATAATTCCGAGCAAAGGAATACTATGCAGCTCTAAAAATGTAAGTATATCGTATGCTATTTTGTAAAAAGGGACAACCTGGGTACTCACGTGGTTAAAAGACAAGGATAGAAGGAAATATTTCATTGTCCTCTGTAACCATAAGAAAGTATTACATATTCCAAAATCAGAGCTGCGTGTTCACTCCTATTAATACTAGATAACGAGTTGAGCTACACCTTCCCTTTTGCAGCCAAAAGCCAGGCAGATCCACCTTTAAACTGACATTCAGATCAAAAGCCCCAATCCTTCATCATTTTAAGTGGAATTTGGTATGTCAGACTAAGGTCTGCTACCTCCAGCTCCTGGACAAAATCCTTCTGCTTGGCATTTTCATCTGTAAATTGGACTTAAAACAGATACACTTCACAACTATTGTTTAGGTCAAACTCTCCAGTTTACGGTACTAGAATAAGTACCGTAGTACGGTAGTGGTATAGTATATAGTATAGTCATAAATTGATCATACAGAGGCCGCTATTAACACACTCGCTTCTAACATTACTTTCCCTTTCGACACAGCCGGAAGGTAATTTACAACTTACAATTTATTAGTAATTTACAATTTAGGCAATCTGAGGAATAATGGTGTCATCCAAAAATTCACCCCACTATTGGACCAAAAGAAAAGCGCAGGTCACTACCGGGAGGGGGCCTCACAGGAAGAGGGTCGGACAGGTCGGTATCCTGAGACTGTATTCTACTGGTGGGATTTGATAGGTTTCCGATTACAAGGTCCTTTGCATCTGAGTCAACTCAAGGAAGACCAAGAACTTGACACTGGGAGTCAGGCCTAGAGTGTCACGGTTGTTCGGCCCCAGGAGGCCTCCTTACCTTGACCTACCAACCACAGCCGCTGCCATTGGGCAGCAAAGATACCGCGATTTCCACGGGGCGGGGCTTAGCGTGAAGTGAGAATGGTTCCGGGAGCGGAGCGTCACTTGCAACCTCGTTAAGGGTGCCATGCGCGCCACGGTCAGCGTGAGGACCTAAATATTCGAAGATTAGGCGCGGGTCTCCTACAAGCTGACTGCGGGCCTCCAGGCAGGCGACCCTCGAGCTCTGAGGACTCGTCCCGCGACGCGCGGTCCTGCACCCAACCCGCCCCCAGCCCGCCTCACCTGTCATAGAGATCTGTCACTGAGTGACACTCGCCCTCTGCCAGGCCCAGAGAGCGCCGCCTGCAGCGCCGTGGAGGTGATGGGCAGCCGGCTCCTCAGCCCCAGCGCCTATCCTGCGCCCTGGTGGGGACCACAGCCCGAAGGACCTGGCCCAGCCAAGCGCCGCCGAATCGAGGAGCCCGCGGGCCCCGAGTCCGGGACTACGCCCAACCTGCAAGATCCCGCGGGGCCTCCGGCCGCGGGCACACTCACCTCCGTGGTGGTCCTGGCTCCGGGCTGTGCTCTGCAGCTGCTCCTGGACGACGTCGACCTGGTGCTGGAGCCCGAGCCCACGTCGGTCCTGCAAGTGTCTCTCGGGGGGCACACCCTATTGCTTGTCCCGGAGGCCCTATTCGGCCCTGGAGACGAAAGCTCACGAGGGCAGGTCCACTCGCCGCACTGCCAGGAACCCGGCGTTCTCCAGGGCGCTCCCGGGGAGGACGTCGCCGTCCATCAGGGATTCTTCTGCGCATGTGTCCCAGGGATCTCCGCCCTAGAAGAGGCCTACGACGAAGACGCGGACCCCGAGTTCCTGCCTCCTTGGGTGGACGCCGCGTCAGGTTCTGTCGCTGGGTTCCGCCCCTACCCGCACAGCCCCACCAGAGAGCCCTCGCCTCAGGCGTCCACCCCTAGTCCATTGAGACGCTCGCCTGGTCCCTACGTCAACCTGGACTTCCACCTTCTGGAGCCCTTCCCCACCTCACCGCTCCAACCTCTACCTCCCTCTCCGAGTCCAGGGCCCCACGTGCGACCCCAGCGCCCTCCCGGTCCAGCGCCCAAGGCCCGGAGACGCCTGTTCCAGGAATGAACTGCCCCACCATCCCTCCCGGCTCTCAGGACAGTGAGAAGGTATTTTGATAGCAGCTGTGTGTTCTTTGCACAACCTACAAGAATCACCAAGGATGGACAATGCTCTTTTATTTTTTTTTTTTAAATCATCACCCAAGGTTAAATTTATTGATATTGAGAGGAAAAAACATCGATTGGTTGCCTCTGGTTGGCGTCTGACGGAATTAACCGCAGCCTAGGTGTGTGCCCTCATGGGCATCCAAGCCGCCAACCTCTTGGTGTACAGAACGGCGTGCTCCAACCAACTGAGTCACCTGGCCAGGGCCAGACAGACGATCTTTTGCTGCCGGCTGCTTTGCAGAATTTTCTGTCAATAGTGGACCAACACATTTGGAAGGAAGGTCACAAAGCAGCAAAGAAATGATGCTTGAAATATGGGAGACTTGATTGACTTTGGACGGTGAGCACACAACACAGATAATGTATTACAGAACTGTACACTTGAAACTTATATAATTTATTAACCAATGTCACCCCAATAAATTTAATTATTAAAAAACCATTTTAAAATACAATGTACTTATCGACATTCAGAGGGCTGCTTAGGTGGTTTTCTCTATCTAGGTCACCCTTAAGCAGTTCCATTTCCCCTAATTTTGCTTCAAACTTCAGGTCCAGCAATTTTCTCTAAAAATTTTTTCTTTCTCCAGCCACCTACCACTGTACCTCTTTTCTCCCAAATTAGAGTAATTACTGAGTTTCTTTTGTTTAATGGGTTTTGATCTTCGTGTGCATAACTAGTTTATGACAACTTCACCATTCTGAACTTTTCTTTATGACGGCACTAGCCTCTTTGGGGCGTATCTAGCAAATAGTTATATGTGGACAAATGTATGTTGGATACAAAACAGACAGAATGGGGAACAATGATCATGCACCCTCCTCTTTTTTTAATGACTAGGTTAGCAAATGGTTTAACTATATTGCTGGATTTGGGGGGCAGGGGGGTTTTCCCCAAAAGAACCAAATCTTTTCCATTCTTTTCTTCTTATATATTTTTCATATAATTTTCCTCTCCTGGAAAAGTAATTCTAAAGATTTTGTGTTTTTATAGTTCTAATATCCCAAATATATTTTGTACATTGTTGCTGGCATATGGAAATAATTTATTCTCATGGTCATCTGGTATCAGCAAAAATATTTAATTTCTTTAATGATTTATCTGTAGATTCTCTTGCTTGACTAATAAAGACAATACTCTCTCCAAATCGTGAGAAATTGTCTTTTTTGACAAGCCTCTTACATCTTATTTTTCCTTTGTCTTCTGATCATAAAAATTTTGAGCCCTGGCTGGTGTAGCTCAGTGGATTGAGCGCGGGCTGGGAACCAGAGGGTCCCGGTTCGATTCCCAGTCAGGGCACATGCCTGGGTTGCAGGCCAGGTCCCCGGTGGGGGCCATGTGAGAGGCAACCATACATTGCTGTTTCTCTCCCTCTCTTTCTCCCTCCCTTCCCCTCTCTCTAGAGGTAAATAAATAAAATCTTTAAAAAAAATTTTTTTTTAATATTTCTTTGTTTGGTTGGTTGGTTTTGTTTGGGCTGACTACAAAGACTTTCTCAGATTATTCTAAGTGTTGGCATTTTGTTGTTTGTGTGTATACATAAAGTAGTTACATAGAATCTTTGGGTCTTTGGGTACCTACAGAAAGCTGGCAACAGAGCAAATGGGATCAAGCTTGGGGCTTCAGGAATTTTAAAGATTGCATGCCCTTCTGAGGACTTGAGAAGAGAATGTGGAAGAGGAAAGGCAGTAACTGCAGGGTCATTTAAATGTTAAATTTTGAAACAAATTTTCTGTATGCATAAGATGACTTTTTGTAGTTTCTTTTTAAATGTGGTCATTTGCACTGGTAGACCTTCTAAAGATGAAGTATCTTTGCATTTCATTTATTCCACATTATTGTATACAATTCTAATTCTACCCTTGGTTCTTTTTTGTTTTGTTGTTTGTTTGTTGCAATCATGCACACCACTTCTAATTTTAAAATGTAATTATTTTGCCATATTTGCCTCATATTTTATAGTGAAATAGTTAATGATAAAGCTAATGCAAGATGCTAGTTTTTTCTGTTGCCCATTAATAATTATTTAGACTTACCAATGTGCTTTGCAAATATCTTTGCTCACCTTCTGTTCTTGCATTCCATTCCTTCATTAGGTCCTCTTTTTTTTTTTTTTTTTTTTGCTTATCAAAGTATAGCAAAATTCATTCAGCTGTGGCCTGTGTATAAATCTTAGTTTTATATGTCTACACATATTTCAATTAAATCTTCTAACTTGTATAATATTCTAGCTGGGTTTGGAATTCTAAAACAATGCCTATAGTCTCTCACTACATTATTTTCCCTACCATTTATTGTCACAGATGAGATGTCTTCTGTTATTTGTGTTGCCATTCCTTTGTAGGAGATTAGTCTTTAGTATTTTTCTTGACTTTGGTGTTCTACAGTTTCAACCTGGTATGTTTTAATGGCAGAAATTGTGCCTACTACAACTCAATGAGCTTTCTAAATCTGAAGAATTAACTCTTAAAATCTCAAAAAAAATGAATTAATATCTCTTAGACTTTTGAATGCCTCTCTAATCTGTGGAACTTCTAATAAAGAAATGTTGGAGCTGCTTAATTAATGTTCCTAGCAGTGTGTCTCTTAATATCTAAATTATGTTTTTGTACCTTTTATAATCTATTTTCTCTCTTCCAATTCACTAATTTTATCATTTTCTATTTTTAAAATTCTGTTCAAGTACAGCATTTTTCCTTTTCAAGACTTCTAATTACTTGAGGGTTTTTTTATATCTACCTGCTCTTATTTCACACCTCTTGGTCAATGTCATATAAACTTTTCTTGTTTTGTGAATGTTATCACCTCCTTTATCTTTAGAAGAATTTAAACATTATTATTTTAATTTTTGTATCAATTAGCTCAATAATTCCATTACTTCAGGCATAAAATCTCCAATTATTTGGCAACATTTAATGAGACTGATTTTCTCCTAAGCAAAGAAATTGTGTTTTGTGGACATATTTTGAATGGGAATTCATTTTATGCTCCACAACAGAGTTTTTCCTTTGCTTCTTCCTGTTTCCCTAAGATCCAGAATTCAGAACCACCCATATGGAGTTAATATAATTTGCCACTCAAAAATCACAGTTCCCATCCTCAAGCAATCACACTTGGCCCAATTTCCAATTTCAGTGCTGTAGTGATACTGGGGTGAAACGTCCATATCCCCATCCCATTAGGACTGCTAGGAGTATTAGCAGCTAATGCAGCTGAGTTGCTCTCCAAGAATTATCCTCAACCTCCATGAATAGTTCATGCCAATGACTGTTCAAACAAGCAGTGCACAAGCCCAGTTCACTTGGTTCAAGACAACACTGAAGGACTATCCCAATTCTAGAGCTCTCGGTGGGTTGGCAGAAGCCTTTGTTGCAACTACAACCCAGTTCAACTTCTTCATCTGTCCAGTCGTGTTTTCTTTGTTCCTCTAAGTTCCTGCATGCAAATCTCCATCTTAGGGTCTTCCCAAACCAATTTAAGACAGCTTGTGCCAGGAGTCATCATAGGAAGCAGCCAATGAAGTGGATTTCAGAGTTGAATCATGGAGCATGAGTAGCCCACCGGATGCTCCACCAAATCAGGTAAGATTTTAATCAGTGGTAAACTTAACTGAGATACTAGTAGAAAGGAATTGGCAATATATTGACATTGGCAATATCCCAGGCATTTAAGAAATTTGGCAACAGTAATTACAAAAACTAATATTTATAAGTAGTATGGAATTCAATGGCTGCTGCTGAAGCAATTAATGCATTTGAGAAAAAGAATGAAAGGCTGAGCATGATTAATGAGCAATAAAGCCTACTTATGAGATCAAGACACTCTCCTTGGTTATATACCTATAGCCTTTTGTCTCCTGGAGCTATGGGGGTGAAAAAACTGAGGATCTGAAAAAACTCATGATACAGGAATGAATACCCTGGCAAGGACCCGTAAGAAAACAATGTTCACATTCAGATAGGTGACTCTTGGAAGCTTGGATAAAAGGATGTCCCACTCAACAAAGTTAAGTAGAAATGTCATAATTGTCAAGGCAGACAGTAGAATAAAGAATCAAAAGGTTCATAGCACGTATGATACAGTGGACATACTACCTAAGGCTGGATAATATATCAGCCACTATGAAGTGTGGGAGTGCCTAGAGGAACACTGGGTAGCAATACAATAAGTAGTGCACTGAGCCCTGGCAGGTTTGGCTCAATGGATTGAGTGTTGGCCTGTGAATCAAAGGGTCACTGGTTCGATTCCCAGTCAGAGCACATGCCTGGGTTGTAGGCCAAGTCCCCAGTAGGGGGCACATGAGAGGCAACCAAATGTTAATGTTTCACTCCCTCTCCTTCTCCCTCCCTTCCCCTCTAAAAATAAATAAATAAAATCTTTTTTTAAAAAAAGGAATGCACTGGAAAGGCACCAGTATCACTGAGATACTCAGTAGGGCAGCCTTAGCCACTGGTGACAGGGGATGTCATTAGGGAGCTGGACTCCACTGTAGCCACAGGGATAATGGGATCTAAAGGAACGAATATATAAAACAATGGCCAGACCACACATGACAGTAGAATTCTGACCCACAACCTTTGTGGCAACCCAGAAAGAAAACTATAACTTCTGCTGAAACTGGCCCCAAATGGTTAGGACTTGGTGAGATTTTCTAATTTTCACCCCCACTTCCAACTCAGGAGCAACTTGAGAAAGCCAAATATGCTATGCCTAAGACACAAAGCACACAAACCAAACCAATTACATAGGATGCCCTGTTTCTAGTTAGCCTGCCTCCAGCTTCCCCCTGCCAACAAAGCTACCTGAAGCCTTCCCTTTCCTCACTCTAAAGCTTTCCTACTCCCTTGCCTACCTGTAAGTCTCTGTCAAAGGCAAGTGATGGGGTTGACACTATGGCTATAACAAGCTCTGGATAGATAGCCTCTGCTTATTCTCATTTAAGTGGGCTTTCTTTATTTTCAGTTTTGTTGGAAGTCCCAGTGACATATAGTCTTGCACCGCCCATCACCATGGACTTCAGCCTTCAACCAGGTGCAGACCCATGGAGGCACCTTGCAACCCTGGATTTATGAAATCCGTACCAATGTGGCAAGTCAGCACCAGGTTTGAACCCTCTCATTGTATTGGTTCCTTGGCTATTTATTCTCAGTGTGGAATCAGGTTTTGTCACTGGTTATCTGGCATCCTTGGTGGAATCAAGCCATTGCTCTCATCTCCTTTTGCTCTCTATCCTATTTCCATTTTGTCACAAGAACAAGAACTACAGGGTATATGACAGGAATAGGTCCTGTACGCCTGTTGTTCAAGCCAACATCACAGTCTGGTGAGTTTGCCGTTCTCACCAGGCTGGCATCCCTTTGGAGAAACTTTGCTGTGGCTCACCAATAAAACCAAAGGAAGTTGTCTGTCCTGAAAGTTTTGGGTTGATCCATAAGCAGTGTTCTCTCTAGTTTCCCTGCTGCTAAGGGGTGCAGATGTCAGGTGTGCATTCAGAGGCAGCCGACCAGCATGCTGGGGGCTTAAGACACAAGGCGCACAAGCACCGTGTTTTATCTGCCTCTGCCTGCTCTTGCGGGGTAATCTAAGCCTAAATCGTCTCCTTTCCCAGGAAAAATACCTGCTGCTTATATGTAGTCTTTTTACAAGCCTAATTCTTGTGCCTATCTCTTGAAGTGGCATAACTTCACCAAGGATGATTTGACTTGAACAAAACTGTCCATTTGAGAGGTGCCTTAGAAAAGAAAGGGTATAGGATTTCTCAGGCTCAATGGGCAGGATTTTTTTATTGTGAATAAAGAAGCCTCAAAACAAAACTCTGAATTGAAAGTTGCTTTTTTAATAGATTCTTTGGCCAAAGCTAAAGAGCAATTTGGCAAACAGCAACAAATTAGACTCTTCTCTAGAAAATCCTCCTTTCTTGCCCTCCAGTTATCTCCCTATTCCGGGCCTCTCTTTCCCTTACCCTGCCATTCTCTCTCTTTCTGCACTTCCACTGAGTCCTCCTCCAATTCCCCTTGTCCAGGCCCCCTATCTTTTCTCAACAACTCTTTCAAGAACCCAAAATGCCAGTTGCCTCTAAAGATCCATCACCCATGTTTCAGGTACTCAGGCTGTTGTAGAGTTTAAACCCTGGACCTGAGCTGAATTGAGAGCTATTAGGAAAGATAAGAACAGCAAATATTCATAGAAGAGTTGAGTATTCTTTTGGATGCATAAGACCCAGAATTGCCTGACTTTTATGGCTCATAGACATATTGGTCAGAACTGCAGATTCTAACTCCTAGATGGCAGAGCAGATTGGACTGGCCCAGAAAAGGACCTACAGGATCTCTCTTACCACAATAAACCTGAGGGTCCAAAAACAAACCTGAAAAGTTGGGCAAAGTCTCCTAAAAACCATACCTGAAACATTTCTAATAAAAATTGATAAAAATGCTACTGTTTCTATATTAAACCCAGCCATCATTGCTCAGCTTCTTTCTTGGAGTAAAATGTACCACACAGGTGGTCAATATTTCAAATAACTCATAGATTTTCCCTATCTCTGAGCCTTTAACTGTAATCCTTGAGCCCTTGACTGGAAACATTCCCTCACGCTCTATGAAAACTCACCTGTAGATTTAATAGGGAGAGACTTACTTTACACACAGAATTGTTATATTAAAAGCACACCTACTTCTTGATGTTTCAGAGAACATTTTTATTCATAAGCAATTGTGTCTATTCTGAATATACCGTTACATGTTTTATATGATCCATACCCCAGATAAGGATGTTGACACCATACCTGACCCTCTATGGGCTAGAAATTCCACAGATATAGAAAAAATACTGGGAGCAGAACTTATTAAAGTTCTAATAAGTTCAGGTACATTCTACCAAACCATGACCCAAACTTCCGTAATATCCCTTTAAGCCAAAGGAAGAGTTCAAACCAATAGTTAAAGGCCTTATACACAGCATTGGCTGGTGTAGCTCAGTTCATTGGGCATTGTCCTATAAACTAAAAGGTCGCTGGTTCAATTCCTGGTCAGGGCACATGCCTGGCTCGTGGGTTTGGTCCCTAGTTGGGATGCCTGCAAGAGGCAACCAATCGATGTTTCTCTCTCACATCAAAGTTTCTCTCCCTCTCTTTCTCCCTCCTTTCCCCTCTCTCTAGAATCAGTGAAAGAAGAAAAATAACTAAATAAATTTTAAAAGGACTTATATACAAAAGGCTTCTCATACCCTGCCCTGTAACACTCTCATCCCACTAGAAAAGAAACCAGACAAGAATATATTTGTTCAAGACCTTAAGGCCATCAACAAAATAGGTATACCTCACTTCCTGGTAGAAATTTACCCTAATACCATCCTGTCATCAATTCCACCTGAAACCACTTGCTTCACTGTAGTGAATCTTGGCTCTGCTTTTTTTTTTTTTTTTTTTTTTGTAATATGCTTCCATACATTCATTTTTTTACCTTCATCTGGAGAGAACAATAATACGCCTGGACAGTCATGCATCAGGAGTTCACTTGAGCCCCTCCCTTTTTTCCCCAGGTCCTCAATCAAGACTTAAAAGATCTATATTTCTCTCATGATTTAAGTTCTAACACAATGTATAGAAAATCTCCTATCTTGTTTAGAGAACAAGGAAGCCTGTAAAAGGATTCCATTTACTTTCCCCCAGCCTTAGAAAAAAAAATATAAAGTTTCTAAAGATAAGTTATAATTTTGCCAAAATATAGTCCATTATTTTTAGGGCATGACCTAGCTCAAGAGGGGAAAATATTCTCTCCTGACAGACTAAAGACTATCCAAATACATTGGAATATTATTAAATGATTAAAAAATGAAGAAATGAGCCCTGGCTAGTGTGGCTTAGTGAATTGAACTCCAGCCTGCAAATCAAAGGGTCACTGGTTCGATTCCCAGTCAGGTCACATGCCTGGGTTGCGGATCAGGTCCCCGGTAGGGGGTACACGAGAGGCAACTACACATTGATGTTTCTCCCCCTCTCTTTCTCCCTCCCTTCCCTTCTCTCTAAAAATAAATAAATAAAATCTTTTTTTAAAAAATGAAGGAATGAGCTATCAAGCCATGAAAAGACATGGAGGAACCTTAAATGCATATTGCTAAGTGAAAGAAATCAGTCTGAAAATACTACATACTGCATGAATCCAACTGTACAACATTCTGAAAACAGTAACACTATAGAAATAGTAAGAAGATCAGTGGTTACCAGGGCTTAAGGGGAAAGGATGAATAGGTGGAGCACAAGGGATTTGTAGGACAGTGAAACTGCTCTGTGTGATACTATATGAATGCATGTCATCATACATTTGCCAAAATTTGTAGGTTTTGTACCACACAAGGATGAACCTTAATGTAAACTATGGACTTTAGTTGATCATAATGTATCTATACTGATTTATTAATTATAACAAGAGTACCATAGCCATTAATGCAAGATGTTAATAATTGGGAAAACTGTGTGGAAGAGCAGAGAGGTATATGGGAACTCTGTGCTATCTGCTCAATTTTCTGTAAACATAAACCATCCTAAAAATAAATATATTACTTTTTTAAAGGTAAAGAAGAAAAATCCATTACAGAAGTTAACTTCAGGGATAATATTTTTAATGAGCATCTATTTAAAAGGTTGATATCCTCACACCATAAAGGAAAGGGGGATTGCTTGATGTACAATAAATGAGGACTTTTTTAGAAGTCTGGAATTAAACTAGAAATCAATAACAATAAGAAAATGGGAACATTTACAAATATGTGGAAACAATTACAAAACACTCTTAAACTACCACTGGATCAAAGAGGAAATCAAAATGGAATTTTTTAATATCTCAAGACAAATGAAAACAAAAACACAACATATCAAAACTTATGGGATGCAGTAAAAGCAGTAGTAAGAGGAAAGTGTGCAGCAATAAACACCTATGTTATAAAAGAATAAAGATCTCAAATAAACCTAATACCTCAAAGAATTAGAAAAATAAGAACAAAGCCCAAAGTCTGAAGAAGAAAGGAAATAATAAAGATTAGAGCACAAATAAGTCAAATAGACAATAGAGAAATCAACAAAACTATGAGTTCTTTTTTCGAAAAAAAAATAAATTGACAAACTTTTAGCTTGACTAAGAAAAAAAGGGAGAGCATTCAAATAAACAGAATCATGAATTAAAAAAGAGGCATTATAATTGATGCCTAAGAAATAAAAAGAATCTTAAGGGACTATTATGAATAATTATACACCAACAAATTGGATAACCTAAAAGAAATTAATGAATTCACTGAAACATACAATACTGAATTAAGAAGAAATAGAATGCCAGAACAGACCAATTAACAAATAAGGAAATTGAATCAGTAATCAAAACCTCCTAACACAGATGGTTTCATGGGTGAATTCTACCAAACTTTTAAAGAAGAATTAAAACCTTCCTAAACTCTTCCAAAAAATAGAAGAGGAGGAACACTTCCAAACTGATTTATGAGGTCAGTATAATCCTGATACAAAAGCTGGACAAAGACACCGCAAGAAAAGAAAACTACAGGCCAATATCCCTGTTGAACATAGTTGCAAAGAGCCTCAATAAAATACTAGCAAACCAAATTTAACAACACATTAAAAGATTACATGACATGGCCAAGTAAAATTTATCCCTGGGATACAAAGATGTTTCAACATGTGCCAATCAGTCAATGTGATACACCACATTAGCAGAATGAAAGATAAAAACTGTGTGGTCATCGCCATAGGTACATAAAAAGCATTTGAAAAAATTCAATATCCATTCCTGGTTTTAAAAAAACCCTCTTAACAAAATAGATATAGAAGGAACATACCTTAACACAAGAAAGACCACATATGAAAAGCCCATAGTCAACATCATAGCCAATGGGAAAAAGCTGAAAGCCTTTCCTTAAGATTTGATACAAAACAAAGGTGTCCACTCTTACTACTTTCATTCAACATAGACGAGCAGTCTAAGCCAGAGCAATTAAAATTGAAAAAGAAATAAAAGGCATCTAAAACCATAAAGAAAGAAGTAAAATTATCTCTAGCTGCAGATTATATGATTACATATGTAGAAAACCCTAAAGACTCCACAACAACAACAACAAAACTATTAGCACTAATCAAGAAATTCAGTAAAGTTGCAAGATACAAAATCAAAATACAAAAATCAGTTATCATTTCTATACACAAACAACAAACTACCTTAAAAAGTTTAAGAAAACAAGTCAATTTATGATAGAAACAAAAAGCAAAAATACTTAAGAATAAACTTAACAAAAGAGGTGAAAGACTTATACACTAAATATTATAAAACATTGATGAAAGAAATTAAAGAAGATAGGTAAATAGAAAAATGTCCCATGTTTATGGATTGGAAGAATTAATATTATTAAAATGTTCATACTCTCCTAAGTGATCTATAGATTCAATACCATCCATATCAAAATCCCAATGACATTCTCTAAAGAACTAGAAAAAAATCCTAAAATTCATATGAAACCACAAATGATACCAAATAGCCACAGAAATCTTGAGCAAACACAAAGCTGGAGGCATCACACTTTCTATTTCAAAATATACAACAAATCTGCAATAATCAAAACAGTATGGTGCTGGCATACAAACAGGCATATAGACCAATGGAACATAACAGCCCAGAGATAAATCCCCACATTTACAGTCAATGGAACTTTGACAAGGGTGACAAGAACACACAATAGGGAGAGGATAGTTGGGAAGACTGGATATCCACATGTAGAAGAATGAAATTGGACCCTTATCTCACAGTATACGAAAATCAACTCAAAATGATTAATGATTTAAACATAAGGTCTGAAGCAGAAAAACTACTGGAAGAAAATACAGAGGAAAAGCTTCTTGACATTGGTCTAAGCAATGATTTTTTGGATATGACACCAAAAGCACAGTAAAAAAAGCAAATATAATCAAGTGAGTTTGCATCAAACTAAAACAAAGGACAAATCAACAGAATAAAGGGCAACCTACAGAATGGGAGAAAATATTTGCAAACCATATATCTGATAAGTGGTTAAAATTCAAAATATATAAGCAACTCAAACAGCTCATTAGCTAATAATAATAATAGTAGTAGTAGTAGTAATAACCTGATTTAAAAATGGGCAGGTCCTGACTGGTGTGGCTTAGTGGGTTGGGCATGGACCTGCCAAGTGGAAGGTCGCTGGTTCGATTCCCAGTCAGGGCACATGCCTGAGTTGTGGGCCAGATCTCTGGTTGGAGGTGTGCAAGAGGCAACCAATCAATATTTCTCTTGCACATCAATCTTTCCCTCTCTTTCTCCCTCCCTTCCCCCTCTCTAAAAATAAATAAGTAAATCTTTTTAAAAAATAAAATAAAAATGGGCAAAATATCTGAATGGACATTTCTCAAAAGAAAACATACAAAAGGCCAACAGATACAAAACATACTTAACAGCACTATTCATTAGGGAAATGCAAATCAAAACCACAATGAGATATTACTTTCCATCTGTTAGAGTGGCTAGTTGAAAAAGATAACAAGTGTTGCCAAGGATATGGGAAAAAAGGGAACATTTGTACATTGTTAGTGGGAATATAAATTGGTAAGCCATTATGGAAAACAATATGGAGGTTCTTCAAGAAATTAAAAATAGAACTAACATATGACTCAGCAATCCTACTTCAGGAAATGAAATCGGCATCTCAAAGAGAAATACACACTCCTCATATTATTACAGCATTATTCACAATGACCAAGATACAGAAACAATTAATATCCATCAATGGATAAATAGATAAAGAAAATGTTATATATATGCAAACTCACACAGTGGAATATTAATCAGTCTTTAAAAAGAAAAATCCTGCCATTTGTGACAAGGATAAACTGGAGGACATTATGCTAAATGAAATAGGCCAAACACAGAAAGACCAATACTATACTATCTCACTTATATGTGGAATCTAAAAAAGCCAAGCTCATAGAAACACATAGTAAAGTGATGGTTGTCAGAGGCTGGGGGCAGAGGAAATAGGGAGATGTTGATCGAAGAATAAAAGGTTTCAGTTACACAAGATGAATAAATTCTGGAGATCTAATGTATCCTATGGTGACCGTACCTAACAATACTGTATTGTACACTTCAAATTTGCTAAGAGTGTAGATCTTAAGTGTTACCACCATAAAAAAGTAACTATGTGAGGTGATAGGTATGTTAATTAGCTTGATTGTAGTGATCACTTCACCCTGTATTAAACATCAACTGTACACCTTAAATATATACAATTTTTATTTGTCAATTGGACCTGAATAAAGCTTAAAAAATTAGAAGCAGACAGCCGACCTAAGACTTTCAGAACAACCGGGTAATTTCAGATAGTCCACAGCTTCTGCCCAAGACATCAAGCCAAGATTCCTATTTCCTGTTTTCTTTTCTATCTGTTTGCTTATAGTCATTCTTCTCATTTTCTATAGTTCCTTGGTGTCATCCATTCATAATGGCCCTTTTTGTCTTTTCTTCCATCTTTAATATAATTGTTAGGTCAAAACACACTCATTCCAACATCATTCTTAGATTATCGCAAACTATATTCACGGCCCTTCATCTTACTGATTGCTGGATATACCGTCCATCATCAGACACCCATGATAAAAATTTTGGGGCAAATTCAGTCTCATCAAATGAGGCCATAGGAAATTACAGCCAATGATATTTCCACTTGCACCCACATGGACAAAGTGCCTTATACAAATCAGTCTATGACTTTGCTAGTGCCCTTGTCTGCAGGGGGAAAAAACACAATTATTATAATCTATTAATTAGACCCCGGGTATTTCTAAATTTAAATTCAACAATTTTAGTAGGGTGGTATGCCAAATACCTGCTAACTCAAAGAAACTAATAGAGATCCAAATACATAACTCGGGCTAACGTAAGGCCTTGGTTCTGATGTTGCGTTGTGAACAACTTCTTTTTCCTTAGATCTCCACATGACCCTACTCTGTCACCAGGATGCCTGATCCTGTTTGTCTCAAGCTAATACATCATACACTTTAGAAACAGTCTTGTGAGACTTGTCTGTACACTGAGACCCTAATTCTATAAATTACCCTGGGGGAATTCTGACTCATATGTGAGCTCCAAAATGAGGCCACTCTTGACTATTCAGGCACTCCACTTGGGAGAATTTCTGACTCATAGTTTATGCAAATAAGTAGAGCAGTGTTCCCATTGGTGAGAATTATACAAATAGAAAATGCTACAAGAAACTTATTAACTCTGTCAAAATTATTAATGATACCACCTCTATCCTAGATGGAATACAGACTAGTCTCAATTTATTGGCACAAGTGGTAATGGACAAGTAATAATGGACAAAGACTTTACTCTAGAGTTCTCATTAGCTGGTCATTATGACATTTGTACCATTGTTAATATTTTTGCCATACTGGGAACAATAAACAGACAAGGTAGAATAGTCTATGTATCACCTTAAAGAAAAAGCTACTTGGTTTTCTAGAGCTGATCCTTATTCTATATGGATTTGTTCTCTTAGCCTGAGTTGGGTAACTGGAGTTCCTGGTTCTGAAACAGCTTAGAGGGACAGTTAATTGTTTTTGTTTTTGTCACATTGGTCATGATGCTGTTCTGTTGCATCCTTTCCAGTCTTCAGTGCTTTTGCACAGCCACTCTCTCATTCGATGATAGCCATGATGATACAAAATATCAAGAACATCTTGCAATATGATTGAGTGTGGAGATAAAGGAACAACCCTAGAAGTGAATATCTGGATCTCTACCCTTCCCTGGATTGATCCCTCTTGCAAGCAAGAGAATGATCAAAAAAGGAGTAGAGGAAGAGATTGAGAGATTAAACATACAAATGAACAATAACCAGATCCACAATCTCTGCACCAACCAGCCCTGGAAGTCAAACCAGAATCTCTACAGCAACTAACCCAAAGTGGTCAGACCTGGCCCACAGCTGCTAGGCAGGGGCAGAATTTCAGCCCTCTCAAAGAGGCTGAAATCCTTACTGCCACCACATGGTTTTAGATTCAGCTCCTTGAGTGAACCCCAGTGTCACCTATGCAGCAACACACCACCTATGCAGCTGGTGTGGCTCAGTGGATTAAGCACTGGCCTGCAAAGCAAAGGGTCGCCGGTTCAATTCCTGGTCGGGGTACATGCCTGGGTTGCAGGCCAGGTTCCCCAGGATGAGGTGTACAAGAGGTGACCACACATTGATGTTTCTCTCCCTTCTGTTCTCTTTCCCTTCCCCTCTGTCTAAAAATAAATAAATAAATATTTTTTTTAAAAGTTTGAACTCCCTCTCCATTTCTGGACCCTATAAAGTTATTTATTTTGAGAACTGATGTCTATGTTAAATATTTTCCTTATCAATATTAACTGTCTGCAGGAGAGAATATCTCTCCCCATACTGACTACCATCTTGACCGGAATTCACAAACACACATACACTTACCTACACCATGTGCCCTCCCATAGCACAGAATAAAGAATCAACAGTTAATCAGCCTCAAGTTTCTGCCGAGAATAGTGATTTCATTTCTGCAAATAGTACTTTTATTTTTCCGGAGCATTGCACTCTACACATAAAGAAATAACTGAAGCCCTGGCTGGTGTAGCTCAGTGAATTGAGCACAGGCTGGGAACCAGAGGGTCCCGGTTCGATTCCCAGTCAGGGCACATGCCTGGGTTGCGGGCCAGGTCCCCATGAGGACCATGTGAGAGGCAACCATACATTGCTGTTTCTCTCCCTCTCTCCCTCCCTTCCCCTCTCTCTAAAAATAAATAAAAATAAAATTTAAAAAAAAAGAAATAACTGAAGACATTTATTTTGGACTGGAATGGCCAAAAATACTCATGAACAAAAACATGTAGCCCTGACAGGCATGGCTCAGTGGGTTGAGCATCATCCTGCAAAGCAAAAAGTCATCAGTTCGATTCCAGGTCAGGTCACATGCCTGGGTTGTGAGCCCAGTCCCCGGTTGGGGCACGTGAAAGGGGCAACTGATCCATGTTTCTCTCACACATTGATGTTTCTCTCTCTCTCTCTCTGTCTCTCTTTCTCCTTCCCTTCCCTTCTCTCTAAAAGTAAGTAAATAAAATCTTTTTTTAATGTAAAAGTGATGGATACATCTTGTAAACATCCTATAAAATCACAAATACCTAGCAAATAAAAGAAATACTGAGAGATCAAAATGATAAAAAGTCCATGATAGCTTAGAGCTTTGGTTTTATTAACTAAATATGGGGATCAGGAGGCAAACCTGAGTACACACAGAATAGGAAACTGCATCAGAGAACCCCTAAATAGATTGCAGCTACCCAAATATGATTTCATCAATAGGTAAACTGAAAGCACTCAATCTTCACAGAGAAATGGTAGGAATTTTTGCCTGTGTCTACCCTGTCTCTGAATGGAAGATGAAATTAAGGCTCCTCTGAAAATTTCACAGTGAAGTCAGGAAAGTATATGTTTGACACTCAGGTGATCCATTGGGATAAGTAAGGGTCTTGGTCACTCCACAAAGTAAGCCTCTTAGAGGTACAAACCAAGGGTGTTCTAGAACTCACATTGTCTTTATGAAAAATGAAAGAAGGAAATAAGAGAGGAAGGAGAAAGGAAAGAAGGAAAAGTGAAGGAGAGGAAAGGAGAGGCAAAGGAAGGCAATAGGCAGCAGGGACAAAAGAGAGAGGGAGAGACACTGAGAATTTAGTTTAAAGGGTTCTCTGCTTGATAATGCTTCTAGAACTTCCCACAACAACCCAAGTCCTCTCTGAGAGAATGCCCCTTACTCCTAGGCCTCAAAGTTCTTTCAGAAGTAAAGTCCCAATGAACATAATGTCGCAATCCAAAGCAGAGACTTAAGAAACAAGACAGCATAAATGAGAGATCTGAAAAAAGAAATAACAAAACCAGCCCCCTCAGACAATTAGAATATTCACCGCACCCATAAGGCTGTAAAGATATATATACAAACTTTTCAAAAAATAAAAGACGGAACAAATTTAGCTAAGGAACAAGAAACCATCAAAAACAGCAAAGTACTTTTTTTTAAAAATTGGTTAAAATGAACATCAGGAGCTGTGCTATATAAGCATTTAAATAGGAATAGAATTTATGCATTTAAACAGATTGGAAACAGCTGAAGAGTTAGAGAAACCACCTATAATATATCATAGAAGAGCACAGACATAAAAATAATAAAAAAGAACAAGAGTTTTTAGAGAAAACAGAATACTAACACGTGGCTAGTGGCGTTCCAGAGGGAGGAAACAGAAAATGGAATGGAGCACAATATTTGAAGGGATTCATAATGAGTGAAAATACTCGTAAGTGATGAAACTTATTCATTTATTCAATGTATTTTTTGAGTGTGTTCTATAGAGCTGAGAGCATTCCAAAGTGGGGGATATAGCAAAGAGCAAAACAGTTAAACCTCACTACCCTCGAGAGCTGATACTCTGGTGAAGAGAATACAAAGGATAAACAAGATAAATAAAGAGAATGCACAGTACATTAAATACTGATAAGTGCTAAAGGTTAAGTGGGAAGAAGAAGGCTCAGAGATTACTATTTAGATAGTCTGCTCAGTTGCTTTGGGAAAGCCTTGGAGATGGAGCCTTTGAGCAATGGTCCGAAAGAAGTGAGGAACCACGCGGTTAGGTGGGTAGAAGAGCAACTGCAAACTCTATGAGTATGCCTGTCAATTTCTAGGGAAAGCAGAGAGGCCAGAGAGCTGTAAGAGAAGGAGCAAGGGGAGTCGGTCTGGCATAATGAGTCTGGGGAGTCCAGATCATACAGGGTCTGTAGGCTGATATAAAAACACTGGCTTTGACCCTGAGTGCAATTGGAGACGTTTGAGCAGAGGAATGACACGATCTGACCTGAGGTTTAACAGAACTCCCCTAGCTATTGTGTGGAGACTGCCTGAAAAAAAGACAAAGCAGAGATGCAAGGAAACCATGTACTGGCTTCTACAGTAATTCACTGAAAGGATGAAGGAGGCAGCAGGGTGGTAGTAGAAGGTATGGTAAGAAGTACTATGTTCCAGGATATCCAGGTGGGATAGATGTGATGTGTCAAAGAAAGACACACAAGGATAATTTTCAGTGTTTTTGGCCCGAGCAGCAGGAGGGAATTACCAATTACTGTGATGGAAAACACTTTGAAAGGATCAGGAGTGGGGAAATATGAGGAGTTCAAATTTGGACATGAAGTTTAGACTGCCTATTATTAGATTTATATATATAAAACAGGCCATACTCAACCATTCTGACCTACAAATATGAAAAGTGTATATAGTTCAACTCAGATATCCAGGAGAAAAACGCTGACAGTGCGGTTGGATGTTCATGACAAAGGAACAGCAGGGAGACTTATATTAGGGCGCTACCAACCTACACGTGGCCCTGCAAGGAAGATAGTGACGGTCAATAGAAAAAAAAGATAAGGCCAAGAACTGAGTGCTGGGATATTCCAGCCTTCAGAATGAGGAGCAAACAGCTCAGGAGAGGGAGAAACCAGAGACAGACAGGAAGAGTGTGAGATCTATGATGCCAGGGGAGAAAGTGCTCAAAGAAGAAAGTGACTGCCTGTCTCAAATGTTCATGACTCAAGGGAAGAAAGAATGAACCACTGATTTCATAATGTGGGGGGTTACTGGGGACTTCCACGAGAGTGTTTATAGATGACTGGCATGGACAGAAGTCTGGTGTGAATGGGTTCAAGAGAGAGTGGAGAGAAATTAGAGAATGCAATTGTAGTTGGTTAACTCAAGAGTTTTAGTGTATAAGGAAGGAGAAAATCAATGTAGAAACTAGAGGAGAAAGTTATGTCAAGAAAGTTTTTGTTTTAAGATGGAAGAATTTACCTCTCAATTATACATTGAAGATATTGATTCAGTAAAGGTAGCTAAAATTTGATGGTGCTGGACAGAGATGGGATAATTCTAGAGTGATGTTCTTAAGGAGGTAGCATGAAATGAGATCAGTTGCACGAGTGAAGGAAGTGGCCTTTGCTGGGAGCACAGATATTTCATCCATGGGAAAAGGTGAGAAGACAGAATATCTAGACCCCAGTGGAGCTTGGTGAGATGTAATAAAAGGAATTTGTAGAAATATTTTATGATTGCTTCTATTATCTCAATGAAAAAGAAGCAAGGTGACCATCTAGGAGAGAACATCAGTGGTGAGCTATTGGAGATTCGCAGAGAAAGGAGAAAGCATGCAATTTTCATCTAGAACAAGCAAGAGTGAATGAAGTAGAGCATCATTGTAAGATCACTGGGCAGCATTTGGAGCCCACTTGAGGTTAATGATCATGAATGTGAAGTGAGACCAGTCAATGGAATTGAGTGTTTTTCTCCAGTCCCATTCAGCTGCACAAGTGCAAGCACAAAGTAGCAGATATATTAACCAGGAAAGTAGGAGAGAAGAAAGGGAGCTGAAGATATAACCGTGGCAATGATTACAAGGACTGTCCATGAAAGTTAAGTTCCAGGTAAGGAGGGAAGTGAGGACCTGACAATGTCAGTTTCGGTGAAAGGGGGGTAGGATCCTGGGTTTGTCCAGCGGATGGAAGATCTGATAGTTTGATTATTCAGATGCCTATGCTAGAAAGTTAGGAGGGGGTGCTCTGAAAATAAAATGTTTGAAATTGCGATTACGGAGGAGTTACAATTTGAAGTAATGACAAAATCAAGAGTATGAGTCAATGAGATAGGAGGGAGGACAAAATTGTTGAAGGGAAAGAGAACTAAGAGGCCAAGATTTAGGGCAGAGGGGATCCATGGGAAATTAAAATCATGGCAAATTATGCCAGATGTAGAATGTGTGAGAATTATGGTGAGTCAAGTGCTAAAGTCTTCAAAACTATAATAGAGACATTTGCCACACATATATTTGATAAATGACTGGTATAGAGCATGTCTGAAACCCATTTTTTAAACAATGGTTTGTTGCTTTACATATTGTGGTAATATTATGAAGGCCAGAGAGAGAGAGTGATGAAATAGTAAGTGGGAAAGCCATTTGAAGTAAAATGGTCAGAAATGGCCTTTTAGAGAAAGTGTTGAGTTGGTTTTTGAAGAAGGCACCTGGGCTATAAACTGGAGGAAAAGTCAAAATCCAATTTTTAAGTAAGATATCAGACCGAAGATAGAAACATTTCAAAGAATAAGATATAAGAATGACCAATAAGCATATGACAAAATGATCTACCTTGAGTAGCATTCAGAAATGACAAATGAAAACAGTGAGATAGTATGTTAGTATACCAGTTTGGAAAATCTTTAAGAGCTGTCAATAAGAAATGTTTGGAAGAATGTAATGAAACAGAAATATGCTCTGCTCACAGGAGTGTAAATTGTGAAAAAACATTGTGGGGGGGAAAAAAGGGGAGGCATTACCTGTTAACTTGAACAGGCATACACAGTACTATTGGCAATCCATTCTTAGGTATACACAATAAATAGGAGTAAAGAGTCCATGATTTAAAACCAGATAAGTCTGTTGCCCTGGCTGGCGTAGCTTGGTGGATTGAGCGCGGGCTGCGAACTAAAGGGTCGCGGTTCGATTCCCAGTCAGGGCACATGCCTGGGTTGCATGCCAGGTCCCTGGTGGGGGCCACATGAAGGGCAACCACACATGGATGTTTCTCTCCCTCTCTTCCTTCCCTTCTGTCTAAAAATAAATAAATAAAATCTTAA
>PVJI01016004.1:0-39503 GCA_004026765.1 Micronycteris hirsuta
TCTTTTCCTGTTCTTGCTCTTTTTGGGTGCTTTTTTCAACCTTGTCCTCCAGCTCGCTGATCCGATCCTCTGCCTCATTGAGCCTGCTTTTGATTCCTTCTATTGTGTTCTTCAGTTCAGATATTGTATTCTTCATTTCCTCTTGGCCCTTGTGAATAGTTTCTATTTCCTTTTTCATGTTGACATAGTTTGCAGTGAGATCATTATAGTTTCCCTGTAGTTTCTGGTAATTATCTGTGAGCTCATCGAGCTTCTCGAGTTTCTTGAGCTTTCTGATAACCAATGCTTTGAACTCAATATCTGATATTTGGCTTGCCTCTGTTTCATTTATCATTCTTTCTGGGGCTTCCTCCTTTCCTTTCATTTGGGGATTGTTTCTTTGTCTTCCCATTGTTTGTGGGATTCTTCTTGCTAGCCTCTGATTCTTAAATTGATCTGTCAAGTTCTCTGAAGCAGCAAAGTTAGTTTTGTGTCACTGTCTCTGTTTTTAGGCTGGCTCTTGTCTCAGTCCCACTCTATTCTCTTCACAGTTCCAGGTTTTAATGTCTCACCTGTGGATAAAGAAGAGAAGGGAAGGGATAAAAAGAAGGGAAAAAAAAGGAAAATAAAATAAAAAGTAATAAAAAATAGGAAATAAAAAGAGGAGAAAACTAGGAATACTAAATGAAGAGATGGTAGAAGGAAATAAAAAAAATATAGAAGGACAGATAGGAAGAAGGGTGAGGGAAAACCAAGAAAGAAACAAACAGAAAACACACACACACACACACACACATACACACACACTTCTGTTGGCTGGCTTTAAAAGTGTCCACTCAGGCCTGCTCCTCTGGTCCTTCTGTCTGCGACAGGCTGGGAAGATATCAGGTTTCCTTTTCTTTCTTCCTTCCTGAGCTGCACAGTTAGCTGCCGTCCTGCTTTCAGCCCGGTTGCTAGGAATTCGCAGCACCCCTCCCGGGCTGCCTGGCCTCCACACTCAGTCAAGAGTTTCTGAGGTCTATGGCTCCCCTCAATGGGGCTCGATGGGGCTCCCCTGTCCCTTTCCCACGGAGGCAGTCGGCACCGCAGGTCTCCGATCACAGGGGCTGGGCTGTGTCTTGGTTCCTCCAGGAGTGAGCTCTGTGCCCCTGAATTCATCAACTGCTTCCATCTCTGGACTCGGCGCCCGCGAGCCACCGGCCAGCAACCGGTCGCGCAAAAATCCCAGCCGCCCCTGACTGGCTTCGCAGGCTGCGCCCAGTCCCGGAGATCCGGGCCTCGGGTCTCCGGTTCAGTTCAAACTCCAATTCCTCCCGCTGAGATTGCCAGCCTCTGTGGACCAGTCCCCACGGACGCACCGACCTCCGGACTGCCGGGACCGAGCCTCTCCAAACAGATGCGCGTGCCTGCTTTGGCTACTCACACACCCTAATCCAGCTCCCTCCCTAGGCTCCTGCAACAGACTGGGCAGCTGCCACGGCTGGATCCGCCACCTTCCCAGCTCCCCACTGGTCCCGAGGGACCCCTTCACTCCGAAGCAGACTCCCTACTGTCTGATCTTTCAACTGTGTGCAGTCTTGGTCATCAATCTTCCCACATGCTGGAATACAGCTGGGCGATCGCTCCGCTCCTCAGAATCAGCCAGATATCCCACCAGTGGGCAGGAAGAAGCCAAACCCACTCCCTCCTACTCCGCCGCCATCTTTCTCCCACCCCAAGATCCTTAACTTAATCGTGTCTGCAAGTCCCTTTGCCATAAAGGTAACATTTACAGGTTCCAGAAATTAAGATGCAGACATTTTGGGGACTATTAATGAGCCTCCTATAGAGTCTAACCATACTTAGACCCCACTCCTTAAAGATTCTAGCTTTACTAGCATGGATCCAGATGTATATTTTACAGAATATGTGTCTGATTAAGAACCTCTCATCTGACTTATAGCTTTATTCAACTTACATTTACTGTTTATCTTGAAGTTTTTATTTCAAGTGCCTAAAAGTGTGCTGTTGTGTCAACATAAGAATGTCCAAACCTGCAGAGATTTTTTTATGAGTTTATTTGAGCCAAACTGATAACAATTGCAGGGAAGAAAAAAATCTCAATGGATTGAGAAAATGCTTCAGAAAATGGCAGTTTAACAGTTATATTATTGTGTAATCAAAGGGGAAGCCGTAACAGAGTTACATGAAATCTATTGGTGATAGACTAGGGAGGCTGGAAAAAGTAAAGTGGGGAAATCTCTGAGATTGGATAAAAAGTAAAATGAATAGACACATATTTCTTTTACATTGGTGGGTAGAGGATAGATAATAATTAACATTTACAGAACATAGAGATGGTATGCAGGGAACAAAATAATAATGAGATGTTCTGTAGTCTCCTATTCTGTTTGGAGATTGTAACTGAGAGATATGGCAAAAGGGGATTTTTAAAAAATTTAATTGTTTTGTATATTTTTTCCATTACCATTTAGTCCCTTTGTACCCTCCTGCCCCCAGCAATCACCACACTATTGTCTATGCCCATGAGTCCTTTTTTGCTTTTGCTCAGTCCCTCTCCTCCTCATCTCACCCCCACTAGCTGTCATCCTGCTCTTCATCTATGAGTCTGTCCCCATTTTCTTTCTTAGTTCAGTTTGTTCATTAGATTCCACATATGAGTGAAATCATATGGTATTTGTCTTTCTCTGACTGTCTTATTTCACTTAGCATAATGTTTCCCAGGTCCATCCATGCTGTCTCAAAGGGTAAAACTTTCCTCTTTTTTATTGCTGAGTAGTATTCCATTGTGTAAATGTCTATAGTTATTTTATCTATTTATCTACTGATGGACACTTGGGCTGCTTCCATATATTGGCGACTGTAAAAAATGCTGCAATGAACATAGGGTGCTTGTGTTCTTTTGAATTAGTGTTTAGAGTTTCTTCAGATATATTCCCAGAAGTGGGATCGCTAGGTCAAAAGGCAGATCCATTTTTAGTTTTTTGAGATATCTCCATACTGCTTTCCACGTGGCTGCACCAGTCTGCATTCCCACCCAACAGTGCAAAAGTGTTCCCCTTTCTCCACATCCTGGCAGGTACTTGTTTGTTGATTTATAGAGGACTACCTTCCGACAGGTATGAGATGAGATATCATTGTGGTTTTAATGTGCATTTCTCTGATGATTAGTGATGTTGAGCCTCTTTTCGTATGTCTATTGGCCATCTGTATGTCCTTTTTGGAGAAGTGTCTATTCAGGTCCTCTGCCCATTTTTTATTGGATTGCTTGATTTTTGATACTGAGTTTTGTCAGTTCTTGATAAATTTTGGACATTAAACCCTTATCAGATGTATCAGTGAATATGTTCTTCCATCTTGTGGGTTGTCTTTTTATTTTGTTGATGATTTCCTTTGATGTGCAAAACCTTTTTAGTTTGATGTATTTTTCATTTGTTTATTTGTTTATTTTTCTTTTGTTTGCCTTGCCTTTGGAGATATACCAGAAAAAAATATTGCTACAAGCAATGTCTGAGATTTTGCTGCCTATGTTTTCTTCTAGGATTTTTATGATTTCAGGTCTAACATTTAAGTCTGATCCATTTTGAATTTATTCTTGTGTGTGTTTTAAAAAGGTGGTACAGTTTTATTTTCCTGCACATATCTGGCCAGTTTTCCCAACACCATTTAATGGATAAACTATCTTAGTAGGTTCTTGCTTTCTCTGTTGAATATTAATTGACTATAAAGTGTGGGTTTATTTCTGGACTCTGTTCTGTTCCATTGATCTATATGTCTGTTTTTATGTCAGTATCATGCTGTTTTGATTACTATGGCCTTATAGTAGAGTCTCATATTAGGTAGCACGATCTCTCCAACTTTGTTCTTCTTTCTCAGGATCGCTGTTGCCTTTCCTGGTTCCATACACATTTTATAAATATTTGTTCTAGTTCTGTGAAATAAGTCATTGGAATATTGATAGGAAATGCATTGAATCTACAGAATTCTTTGGAAATTTTAATGATGTAAATTCTTCCTATCCATCCACATGGTATGGGCTTCCACTTATTTCTATCTTTTCTATTTCTTTCTTCAGTGTTTTATAATTTTCTGAGTATAGGTCTTTTATATGCTTGGTTAGGTTTATTCCTAGGTATTTTATTCTTTTTGTAGTAATTGTAATGGTATTGTTTTCTTAATTTCCCTTTCTGTTAGTTCATTATTAGCATATAAAATGCAACCGGTTTCTGAATATTGATTTTGTATCCTGCTACTTTTCTGAATTCAATGATCAGTTCAGTCATTTTTTTTGTGGAATTTTGGGGTTTTCTATGTACAGTATCATCTTCTGCAAATAATGACAATATTATGTCTTCCTTTCCAATTTGGATGCCTTTTATTTCTTCTTCTTCTTGTCTGATTGCTATGGCAAGGACTTCCAGTATGATGTTGAATAAGAGAAGTGAAAGCAGACATTCATCCCTGTCTTGTTCCCAATCTTAAGGGGAATGCTTATAGTTTTTGCCCATTGAGTATGATGATGGCAGTGGTTTTGTTGTATGTGGCCTGTATTATGTTTAGGTATGTTCTCCAATTTTGCTGAGAGTTTTTATCATAATGAGCACTGGATTTTATCAAATGCTTTTTTTTATTGATATGATCGTGTGGTTTTTACCCCTCCTTTTTGTTTATATGGTATATCACATTTATTGATTGGAAAATGTAAAAACCATGCATTCCCAGAATAAATTCCACTTGATCATGGTGTATGATCTTTTTGATACATTGCTGTATTCAGTCGGCTAATATTTTGTGAGGATTTCAGCATCTATGTTCAACAGGGATATTGGCCTATAATTTTCTTTCTTTGTAGTGTCTTTATATGATTTAGGTATTAGGATAGTTCTGGCCTCATAAAATGAGTTTGGAAGACTTCCCTGCTCTTGAATTTTATGAAATAGTTTTAGGAGAGATATTAGTTCTTCTTAGAATATTTGGTAAGATTCAGCTATGAAGCTGTACAGTCGGGAGCTTTTGTTTGTTGAGAGTTTTTTGATTACTGCTTCAATTTTACTAGGTGTAATCTGTCTGTTTACATCCTCTGATTCTTCCTGATTTAGTTTTGGAAGATAGCATGTTTCTAGGAATTTATCCATTTCATCTAGGTTGTCCAGTTTATTGGCATATAGTTGCTCATATTTTCATACAATCCTTTGTATTTCTTTGGTGTCGGTTGTTATTTCTTGTTTTTCATTTCTGATTTTATTTATTTGTGTCTTTTTTTTTCTGTTGAATCTGGTTAAAGTTTTGTCAATCTTGTTTATTTTCAAAGAAACAGCTCTTGGATTCATTGATCTTTCATATCATTTTTTAGACTCTATTTCATTTATTTCTTCTCCGACCTTTAGTATTTCCTTTCTTTGAATCACTTTGGGCTTTGTTTGCTGTTTCTTTTCAAGTTCCTTTAAGTGTGAAGGTAGATTGTTTATTGGAGGTTTTTCTTGTTTTGTTTTGTTTTGTTTTTTCAAGATAGGTTGGTAATGCTGTGAATTTCCCTCTTAGGATTGCTTTCCCAGTATCCCACAGATTTTGGATTGTTATGTCCCCATTTTCATTTGTTTCAGGGTATCTTTGATTTCTTCTTTGATCTCATTGTTGACCCATTCATTGTTTAATAACATGTTATTTAGCTTCCATGTCTTTGCATGTTTTTCAGTGTTCTTCTTGTGATTGATTTTTAGTTTCATAACATTGTGGTCAAAAAAGATACTTAATATGATTTCAATCTTCTTAAATTTATTAAGCCTTGTTTTGTGCCCTAATGTGTGGTCTGTCCCAGAAAACGTTCCATGTGCACTTGAAAAGTATGTCTACTCTACTTCTTTGTGGTGAAATGCTCTGAAGATATCAAATAATTCCATTTGATCTAATGTGTTGTTTAAGGCTGCTCTTTCCTTGTTGATTTTTTTTGTAGAAGATCTATCCATTGAAGTCAAAGTAGTGTTAATATCCTTGACTATGACTGTATTTATGTTGACCTCTCCCTTTATGTCCACCAAGATTTGCTTTACATATTTAGGTGCTACTATCTTGGGTGTGTGTTTACTAGGATTATATCCTCTTGTTGTATTGTTCCCTTTTTCATTATGTAGTGTCCTTCTAGGTCTCTTACCTTAGGCCTTGGTTTTAAAGTCTATTTTGTTGGGTATAAGTACTGCAACTCCAGCTTTTTTGCCTTTCTTTTTGCATGTACTATCTATTTCCATCCCTTTACTTTGCTCTTTGTGTATCTTTTGATATGAGATTTGTCTCTTGGAAGCAGTGTGTGTGTATGTATATGTATATATATCTTTTGGTAGGAGCATTTAAGCCTTTACATTTAAGGTGATTATTGATAGATACATATGTAGTGCCATTTTATTGTTAGACTGTTTTCCTCTGTTCTTCTACATATGTTGCAGTACTGGTTTGGTGTTAGCAAACTCCTTTAGCTTTTTCTTATCTAGGAAGCTACTTATTTCTCCTTTAATTTTAAAAGATAGCCTTGCTAGGTGAAGTGACCTCGGTTGTAGATCCTCGTTTTCATCACCTTGAGTATTTTATGCTACTCTCTTCTGCCCTGAAATGTTTCTGTTGACAAATCAGATGACAGTCTAATAGGTTCTCCATTGTATGTAACTACCTGCTTTTCTTTTGTAGCTTTTAGGATTCTTTGTCTTTAAGCCTTGTCTTTTTAATTATATGTCTCAGTGCAGACTTCTTTGGGTCCAACTTGTTTCGGACTCTCTGAGCTTCATGGACTTGTGTGTCTTTTTCCTTTACCAGATTAGGGCAGTTTTCAGTCATTATTTCTTTAAATAGGTTCTTGATACCTTGCTCACTCTTCTCCTTCTGGTATTCTCATGATGCAGATGTTGTTACACTTCATACTGTTCCAAAAGTTTCTTAAGCTCTCCTCATTGTTTAAAAAATTATTTTCTCTTTTTGCTGCTCTGCCTGGGTGTTTTTTCTCCTTGTCTTCCAAATCACTGATTCTGTCCTCTGTTTCATCTAACCTACTGTTTATTCCTTCCAGTGTATTATTTATTTCAGATATTTCATTCTTTGTTTCTGTTTTTAAAATATTTTTTATTTACTTTTAGACAGAGGGGGAGGGAGAGAGAAAGAGATGGAGAGAAGCATTAATGTGTGGTTGCCTCTTGTGCACCCCCTACAGGAGACCTGGCCTGCAACCCATGCATGTACCCTGATTGGGAATTGAACCAGTGGCCTTTTGGTTTGCAGGCCTGTGCTCAATCCACTGATCCATACCAGCCAGAGCTGCATTATTTCTTTCTTTCTTTTTTAAATATGTTTTATTGATTATGCTATTACAATTGTCTCATTCCTCCCTCCTTTACTCCTCCCCACCCTGCACACCCCACACCACCCACATTCCCTGCCCCCATGTCCATGGGTCATACATATAAGTTCTTTGGCTTCTCCATTTCCCATACCATTCTTAACATCCCCATCTATTTTCTACCTACCATTTATGCTACTTATTCCCTGTACCTGTACCTTTCCCCCTCTCTCTCCCCCTCCCACTTCCACACTGATAACCCTCCTTGTGATCTCCATTTATGTGATTCTGTTCCTGTTCTCGTTGTTTGCTTAGTTTGTTTTGTTTTTGTTTTTAGGTTCAGTCATTGATAGTTGTGAATTTGTCGTCATTTTACTGTTCACTGTTTCGATCTTCTTTTTTTTTAAGATTTTATTTATTTATTTTTAGAGAGAGGAGTAGGGAGGGAGAAAGAGCAATGTATGGTTGCCTCTCATGTGGCCCTCACTGGGGACCTGGCCTGCAACCCAGGCATGTGCCCCGAATGGGAATCGAACCGGGACCCTCTGGTTCCCAGCCCGCGCTCAATCCACTGAGCTACACCAGCCGGGCTCAATCTTCTTTTTCTTAGATACGTCCCTTTAACATTTTATATAATAAGGGCTTGGTGATGATGAACTCCTTTAACTTGACCTTATCTGAGAAGCACTTTATCTGCCCTTCCATTCTAAATGATAGTTTTGCTCGATAGAGTAATCTTGGATGTAGGTCCTTGCCTTTTATGACTTGGAGTACTTCTTCCCAGCCCCTTCTTGCCTGTAAGGTTTCTTTTGTGAAACCAGCTGATAGTCTTATGGGCACTCCTTTGTAGGTAACTCTCTCCTTTCTTCTTGCTGCTTTTATGATTCTCTCCTTATGCTTAAACTTGGATAACTTAATTATGTGTTTTGGTGTTTTTCTTCTTGGATCCAACTTCTTTGGGACTCTCTGAACTTCTGGGACTTCCTGGAATTCTCATTCCTTTGCCACTTTGGGGAAGTTTTCCTTCATTATTTTTTTCAAATAAGTTTTAAATTTCTTGCTCTTTCTCTTCTTCTGGCACCTCTATGATTTGGATGTTGGAATGTTTAAAGTTGTCTTGGAGGTTCCTAAGCCTCTCCTCATTTTTTTGAATTCTCGTTTATTCATTCTGTTCTGGTTGACTGTTTATTTCTTCCTTCTGGTCCAAACCATTGATTTGGGTCCCAGTTTCCTTCCTATTACTGTTGGTTTCCTGTATATTTTCCTTAATTCACTTTTCATAGCCTTCACTTTTTCCTCTATTTTTCAACCATACTCAACCAATTCTTTGCATTCTTTATTTCTGACTGATCTTTTTTTATGGTTTCTACATCTTTTTTCATGCTGTTGAGTTTCCTTATAATCATTACTCTAAACTCTCTCTCTGATAAATTGCTTGCCTCCATTTCATCTAGTTCTTCTCTTGGAGAATTCTCTAGTTCTTTCATTTGGGGTCTGTTTCTTTGTCTTCCCATTTTGACTGCTTATTTGAATTTCCCACCTTAGTTTGTTAAACTAATCAGTGATATAGCTTTAAGTCGTAATCAGCAGCCCAGCTTTAGCACCACAGGGTGGAACATAGTAATTCCTGTGAATGTAGCATTCCTGAGAGGAGTGCTCCACCTGAGAAAGATGGTTCCTGCAGTATGAAGAATGACTCAGCAGAGGGATTCTGACAGCTGTTCCTTTAGTCTCTCCAGAGCCACCAGCACCAGATTTTTCTTAGGCATCTCTAGTCCACTTTGCTCTCCCTCTGCTGGATTCCAGGGTAAGTAGCTGCAAGTGAAATTTTATGCATTGGCTTTTTAAGAGGCTCTCTGTGTCTCCAGCCATTTCTCCCTGGCAGTGAGAAACCCTGCTGCTTTTCACAGCTGGATATTATCTGGGTTCCTTTCCTCTCGGGAGACCAGCTTAGGGTTTAGAGTCCACACTTCTCAGGGGGAACCCCCCAACCACTGAAATATTCCTCTGGAACTCCAGCTGCCACCCTTGAGAGCCCAGCCAGCCCTCTTGCACCTCCTCTTGTACTCTCTACCTGTCTTGTTGTGGTAAACTGGTTTCTTCTGTCTGTCTGTGGTATTAAGGTTTCTATCCAGCTAGTGTTCAGTTGGTTATTCAGGATTTATTTTCTACAATTCCAGATTGGTCCTGAGAGGAGGTTAGTGCAGCTTCCACTTACTTTATTGGTTTATTTAGAGAAAGAAAGTCACAGAGGCAGAAGAAGTAAGTAAGCTTGGCTGCATGGACTCAAGAAACAAATTGCAGAGGCAAAAGAAAGGTCCTTGGAATTTAAGAGAAAGAGAGTGTTACAGAACCAGCCAATGGTGTTCCAGAACAGTAGTGGGGTTTGATTGCTTGCCACCAAGGGGCATGACTCCAGAGACAACGGTTTGTTGAAAAAGGAAAGTGATTGTTTTTTAAAGGCTATATGGTTTTAGAATAATGGCAGATTTCTGCCATTAAGTCCTACTCCCTTTAAAACACCCCAAAACAAATAGCCCTGCTTCCCTATGCCAAGCCCGATAAGTTTCAGAATATGATACTTAAAAGTACTGGCCTCCAAGAAATGCAAAAGTTTGCAACTTGGGAGTCCTGGTCAGAGTTTAGCTCCAAGCATCTCTTATAAATCTGTGTGCACTTGCCTGAGTCCATCTTGCAGCATCAATTTCACTCCTCTGGAGCTGCATTTTCTCTGGCCATCAGCTTACCAGTGTGTCTATGTGCTTGGCCAGGCAGGTCCACCACCGTGCCACAGTGCCTCTTCTGTGTGGGAAGGGTGCTAATAGTCTCCAGGGATCTACCAAATCTCAGGACCTCCAGTTCCCTGCAGCTGACCAGGTTAGCCAGGAGAGTGACAAAAAGCTTACTAACCACATGTTTCCCAGCATGCTGCATTTTAACGGCTTAGCTCAGAAATTCCTGTGTGACTGAACATCCAGCTCTTCCTATAGTGCATCAGTGTCCACCATTTTTGTCAGCTCCCCAGTGTCTTTGACTCTCTTTTGGCTTCCATTTTTAGTAAGAGCAAAAGTTTCCCAGCCACGCAGAGGCACACAAGTGTCTGTTTGTTCAGGGTGGGGTGCCCAGCCACTGCAGCTCAAACAGGTGCTGTATGACCTCTCCTCCCCCAGCTATGTTACACGTGACTTGACTGCTGGCACATTTGCACAGTCATGTTGCCTTTGTTTACAGTTTGCCTCAGGCAGCAGCCTCCCTCCTCAGCGCCACCCTTTGGGCTCCTTAATCTGCAGGCTCAGTACCCTTCTGGGGGTGGGGAGGGGCTGGTTCTTGCTGGATCTGAGGTCTTTTGTTTTCCAGTGACTACTGGTCTGACCTATCCCGTTATAAAAGTAAAGGTAGGTGCCTGGGAAATAAGGTGAGAATGTGTGTGTGTGTCTGTGAGAGAGAGAGAGAGGGAACACTGGGTCCTCCGTCTTAAAGGTTTTTCTCTATTTTCCGAAGGTGGGAGGTGTATTTTATTTTATTTTTATTTGTTTAAAGATTTTATTTATTTTGAGAGAGAGGGGAAGGAAGAAAGAAAGAGTGGAAGAGAAACATCCATTGGTTGTCTCTCTCATGAGCCCCAAACAGGACCAAACCCACAAGCTAGGCATGTGCCCTGACCGGAATTGAACTCATAAAGTTTTAGTTTATGGGATGACATTTCAACCAACTGAGCCACACTGGTCAGGGTTTTATTTTATTTTTTTAATCCTCACTTGAGGATGTTTATTGACTTTAGAGAGAGGAAGCAGAGGAGAGAGAAAGAAATATTGATGTGAGAACAAAACATTAATCAATTGCCTCCTGTATGTGCCTTGACCTGGATTTGAACCTGAAACTTTTTGATGCACAGGATGACACTCCAACCAACTGAGTCAAAGGCAGAGATTTTAGGGGAGATCTCATAGGAAGATCTCAATAGACTATTCATGAGCATTCCAAGTGTGTCCTTTCAGAGTAATAGTCTCTACCACATTAGTCCCCATATCTGGTCCTGGTGCCAGCCATAGCATTGTTCTGTCTGGTTTTGCTGCTTTTCTGGGTCTGGAACTAAAACACAACTGAGGCCTAAATGTCATCTCTAGTTTGACCAAAGCTCTGTCTCTGTGTTCAGCAGAACCGAGGCTTTATTCCTTCTATTATTTGATGTGGGTCAGAACCTCATTATCCCAAGGATTTAATGTTTAAGGGAGTGGTCATGCAAAGGCTTGTATGGGAGTCCCATGAGGTTATTTTCTGGCCCCCTTGTCCCTCCTCTAAGGGACTCTAAACTACATGACTAGTAACATTCTGGGGAGGAAAGGTCGCCATAGAGGTAAGGTCCTAGCTTATAATAGTTGTTTTCTCTAGTTTTTCCCATTGCAAAGCACCTAGGACTTTCCACCCTGGTGACATTCTGTACCTGGCCTATTGTTGCTGTTGTGCTCCTGCCATTGTAACTGCCTACTCAATTAGAATTACTCTAACTTTCCAAAGGTAGGTCATCATAGATGCAAAAAGACAGTAGACTGGCTCAGTTTAGGTAAAGATTGACCTTTGTCAAGGATAATACCAGCCTAAGACATGGACTATCTGCCATGACTCACTTTTAGTTAAGAAGTTTACATTTAGACCATTCTACTTAGTTAGTTTGGTCACTGAGTGTGTAAGGCCCACCATGCAGGCCTCCCCTTTATTGTCCATAATGGTTATATTGATATTTAGATGGCCCCACTGACTGGGCAGCTCATATACCAATACCCCGATTATCTCATTGAACACTCACATGCTTGCAAAGTAGATTTTATCCCATTTTACAGATATGGAAATAGGCTCAGAGGACGTCCCACCTGCCCAAGGTCAAATAATGAAAAAGATCCAGAATCCCAGCTCAGCCCTTGTTTTAGAGCCCCTGCACATTCCATAAAACTATCTGAAGCAGCCGGATGGGGCAGGGAGGAAAAGTTCATTAAAGAGGGCATGCCAAGGCACACAAGTCCATTCCTACCCCTGCAACCTCCATCGAACTTCCCAGTAGAGTAGAATCCCAAATGCCCTTCATCTACCTCCTGGCACCTGGATGACAATTACAGCCCATTGCTACTGATAAGGGAGATTGCAAACTCTAATTTGGGTAAGAAGGCAGCCTTTTATGATTTGAGTCCACTATCTTCCCACATGGTCCCTCTCAGATGAGACCACCTCTTCCATGTACCTTCAGAAATTGAGAGTGGGGCTTTAATCAATTGCTCATTATACTTTGTCCAGGCGGCCATGGCAACAAGTGTTCATCCCAGCCACTGCTCCACAGCCAGCGTGGCTTTCCTCTTATAGCCATGCCTCAGCATTTGTGGCAAACACATCAGGACTGAGTCCTGCTATAGGGCAGCCTTGAGGTCCAGGTCACCCTGATCCTGTGACTCTATACAAACAGACCAACTCATGGATGAGATAGGGCTCAAGATTCTCATCTGCAAAATTAGAATTTCTAGCAAATGTTTTTCAAGTATTGACCCATTAGAGAGTATATTAGCCTTCTACTTCTACCATAACAAATAACACAAAGTTAAAGGCTTAAAACATTCTTTTATAATTCTAGAAGTCAGAGTCAAAATGGGGCAGCAGGACACATCCCTTTTGGAGGCTCTAGGGGATAATCCACTTCCTGGCCTTCCCCAACTGTTAGAGGTGCCCACATTCATTGGCTTGTCACATCACTGTGACTTCTGCTTCTGACCCTCCTTCCTGTTTTATAAAGATCCCTGTGATTGGGCCCACTTAGATAATCTCCCCATGTTAAGACCTCAAGCCACGTCTGTAAAATCTATTTGTGGCCATGTAAAGGGAATATTTAGTTTATGGGAATTAGGATGTGGACATTTTGGGGGTGGTCATTAATCAGCCTACCACACTAGGACAGAAAGCCAGTTAAGGGCCAACACTTCTTTAAATTTCCATTTTAAAAAGTACAACACATGCAGTATTTCTGGTTCTCGTGGTTAACACTAACATGATGTAGTCACACAGAAAATTTTGAATCCAAGGCTCTTTCTTGATGTATCATTAGCAGAATGACTTATTCCCTTATAAAGCGATGCCCAGAGAATGGTCTTGAGATGATTTGAAATTTTCACCCTTACTCTGGAAAGACCAGACCTCTCACAATATAGGTATAGCGATTCCCTTCCTCCATTTATGTGGTTGAGTTTTACCACATGAATCAACAAAAGGATTTAGAATGAAAGGACATATTGGAAGATAAAACCAAAGATTCAACGTAAAGACCTATATTGTCACATGATGATTAAGTATATATAATATTCCATCCCTAGTAGGATTAGGTTTAAAAAAAAAAAAACAAGACTATGACAATGCACAGTTGAGGGTGAAAAGAGTCTACAAAACATTAAAGACTTCCATATTTCTATTTCTACCTCCCCATCATGTACAGAGATTTAAAAGCTTTATAATCTTTCCTTAGCAAAAATTCTAATTTAGATCCAGAGGGGTTTTTTTAGTTGAAGGATACAATAAATTTATTTCTGTTTGATATCTTGAATGTGGTCAGTTAAGAGATATGTAGAGTGTGAAGCAGACACTGCTCATATGGGTGATATATAGCTGCAGCTTGGCATAAGATGGGCACCAGAAGGCAGTAATGTAGGTGTAGTAGTGGAAAAGTGGCTCTCCAAGGCTCTGCTGAAAGGCTGGTGTTCAGCTGGAGATTCTTTATTAGACTAGGGATGTTGTAATTGCACCTGAGAAAACTAGAACCTTATAGTGTTCCTTACACTCTTCCAAAAGGGATTTCTGGTCTTTATTTGGATTTGGAGTTCAGGGGATATGTGGCTAAATCCCTTTAAATTCTCAGGGGAAGTTGTCTACTTATATGAAAGAGTAATCTGAGTTAGGAAATATTTCCTAAGTAGGATGCTAGATTACTGCCTTGGGAACACCTGGTTTCCAGTCCCTTACAGAGAAGATAAATTATGCCAAGGGTTAAGGGTGGCTTCTTGTTCCCCATCCCCATCTTGTATATATAAATGGAGGAGTAAAAGGCATTGGAGTCACCTAAATGCACCCACAGAGGTGGGCTGTACCTAATCCCCACTGTTGATTGAATTCTCTGGCACTGACAGTTTTGGAGGTGAGAGTCAGAAAAAACTAAGTGACAAGAAGCATTGAAGTCATCAATTTCCTTATTCTTGTTCACACAAGCCAAAACTGCCCAGAGGATTATGGAAAGGTACTATGTTCACTTGAAAGAAGAACGGCTGCAAGAAACAATCCTTGAATTTCACCTAATCTTAATGAGAAAATAGAAGCAAGAGGCGTACTTCCACCACTTTATTTGAAAATTCAATTAGTGATTTAACATTATGGTTCTTTTTTTGTACAGGTAATAGATGAGGCCTGGAGCTGCCATAACACATGCTAAGACAACCACAACAGCCATAGTTTTAAAAGCAACATATCCAGCAGTCCCATGCCATTTAGAATATACATCTGGAAAAGAAGCAGACATTCAAGTCTTAAGGTCATATTTAAATCATACGCATAAGTTAAAGCTGAAGCTTTACATATGAGGGCTCCCTAGAGAGGGAGTATCAAAGGACTCATTTGGGAAGCTTGCAACAGGGTATAGCCTTAACCCCCTGAGCCAACCTCCTCCTCTCTCTGTTCCATACCCACTGTTGTTCCACTTCCCACTTGCTTTTACTGACCTAAAATCAATTGAGTGATATCTGGAAAGAACCTTACATTCCCAGCCTGCTATCTAACACAACATCCCGGTACCAACAGAAATGCTCAGCTCTCTCAAGTATGTGACCTCTTGCAGGTTATTACTTAGGGATTTAGGAAAGCTTAATTTCAAATTCAAGGCCTAAAATTAAGACCACCTAGGATGAAGATATGGGATATTAACAGGAACAAATTAAGTTTGGCAGGAGCAAGGCACATTCTTTCTGACCTATTAGTCCTACATCTAGAAACATATCTTGGAGTTCTTGTACAGGACACAAGCATTTAAGAAGCTTCCAATTTGGCATTAATGACAAAACTGGAAGTAACCTAGTTGGAGTTCTATTTAGCCATTAACACTGAGGTAGGTCTCTATATAGATATGATATAATTTTAAAAAGCAGTTATAGAACTGTAGGTAGAATATACAATACCACTTGTGTTAAAGGGGGATTTGGAGAAGGGTACACAGGAGACTTAGCAGAAGCTATCCCTGGAAAGAGAGACTGTTTTTTCTTGTTCAGGTTTACAATGAGCATATGTTATTTATGCATAATTAAATTTAATATAAAGCCGCAAAGTTGAAACCAGGGAGGGCCCTAGGCTTTGAATCCATACCTCTGCCTGAAGAGCCATCTGACAATAGGAGGATAGGTCCTGGCAGACTTATTATTTTTTTCTCTTCTTCAGTGGCCCCTGTGGCTAGAGACAGATATAGAGTTTGAGCTCTGAAATAGTAAGTGGTGACTGGTAAGAGGTGTGTCCATGGAGTTTCTAGAGCAGATCTCCATGGCATCCCTGCTCTTCTGTGCAGTTTGCCTGCCTTTGCAGAACAGGCCAAACACCTTACTGTAAAGACAGGATGGATTCTCAAAGAATTTTAAGCTCTGAATCACATATGCAAAAGATCAAACTTGTCTATAGGACTGCTCAAGAGTCTGCCCATCTCAGACTCATACAGGCAGGGTAGACTGGGCTAAGGTTTCTTGGGCTCTTGGGACTAGAAGAAGAATAAGGCACTCTTTCTTCTTTAAATTCTGAAAGGATGAGGCTTGTTTTGAGTAAATCGACAATAATGAGGACTTGACATTTTTACCTCGCCTGCTTCTGGATAACACAGGGCACATCACAGAACACAGAGGGTAGTCAGGCAAAAGCTGATTGCAGATGAAGGCATGGCAGTGAAAGTGGACCTGGAGGTGGAGGGAGAGTCAGGTGGGGTTGGTGTCCTGACAGGCAGCCTGTCCCAGGTGACTTGTTAATTACTCACCAGGCTGGAGAGCACTTGAGCCGCTGATATAAAGGCAAAGGTCTTCACATCAAACCTCTGGTAGTGATTGGGATAGGTCACAGAGGAGCCAACTGGATGGAAGGTGGTTCTGTGGTTGTCCAGGTTGTATTCACAGCTAAGAGGCACATACCAGGGAGAACATCAGCCACATTCACACAAGTCTAACTCAGTGTTTGCCCAAATTCAGTCACATGTAACACCTTCAGGACTATTGCTGTACCTTCCACCTGTACATTTTACTTAATATATTTCTGACTTGTCCTATCCTGCAATATCCATGGAATCATAAGTTGTACATGCAACACTATTAAAGTTGTATTAGTACAATTTAAGGGCCTGTGTGTTTGCCAGCTAAACTCAACAAGAGCTACAAGTTTTATATGTGTCTTCATATGACACCGGCTTAATTCTTCTTACTATTGTGAATACTTGTTATGTCCCAGGCAGTTATGGTAGTATATGCCAGTGACCAAAAAAAAAAAAAAAAAAAGATGCTAGCAGGGAGTGAGAGCTATAAAAAAGTAATATGTTAGGTGGTGAGTGCCAAGCAAAGAAGAGTTATACCAGGGTACAGGAGCAGGAGGGTCAACGTAGACTTCATGGAGGAGGGGACACTTAAACAGGTCTTGAGTAGACTGAAGGAATGAGCCGCATGGATGCACTGGCTACAGATTATCCTTGGTCAGGATTGTACCTAGAGTCTAAGAGCTTAGCAACAGATAACAACAGCTTCAAGAAAAGGAACATGGAGTTCTATCTAGGTGCAGACCCGAGCATGCAGAGCACAAGTGTTTCTGTAGTCATAAATTCAGAGCATTGTGGTGTTCAGGTCTAGAACAAAATGGGCATTCAAACTGCACCATTTTATTAAATAATACTTTGGGATAGTTATTTAATTAGAGAGCTTGGATTTCTTCTTCATAAAGTGAGTGGGCTAACATCTCACAGAGCAACGAGATTTAAACAATGCATGTAGAATGTGCAGCACCTGGCACATGGTAGGTGTTCAGTAAATAGATAGGAACTGGAGATCTATTTTCTCTCCAGATAAAAGAGTATTAGAGACAGACATTTTTTTGAAAGATTCCATTCTTTTATATTCAGGGGTAATAGAAAGTATGTTACTTTATTAGACCAAGGACTGATTACTGAGAAACCAGGACAAAAATCAGGGCCTTTATGATGTAGTGTTCCTCTGAAGCCCAAGAGGATTTATTCTCTCTTCTCTGGCAGTTTAACGGATCAGCTGGGATTCCTTATGTGTGGAGAATACCTACCCATTCACGACAATATTCCACCGGGGGAGAGAGGTTGGGTCCGCGGTGGGCGTTGCCCAGCAGTCATCTACGATCAGCTTGATGTTGGGGTCAGTCCTGTTTAAGATACTCACTTCCAGATAAATCGGTTGGCGGAGGTATCTCACCACAGGGTAGTCCTTGTCCACATAAGGTTGCAGGTAGGAATTATCTGAAATGGAATAGAAACCTCTTCAGTACTCAAGTAGTTGATAGTTGCAATGGGAGCTTAGGTATCACAATTACTACATTTGTCTGCTGGCATCAGATTAGTGAAGAGTTCTTGAAATATTTAAGCAGAGATTTCTCAAGTTGTAATGTCTCACCTGGGAAAGACTGTAGGATCAAGGCAAGTGGACCTGGTTTCACTAACGCCACTGGAGTGGAATGACTTTTGATACTGGTATTCGTTAACATGTCATCCATGCTGTAATAGCACTTCACTGTCATTCTGTAAGAGATGTTGGGAGTGGGGGTACAAAGAATTTTGGGTTAAATAAAAACTGTTTGAATTTAATCTGGAGCTTAAAAAGTCAAGTAGCAATTGTATCACACCTGAATTCACCATCTCTGGCAATTGTGCTTGGAGGAAGATCTGCCCAGAGAGCATGTATTTCATTTTCATAGATGACTTTGTCATCCTTGAACTTAAAGTTAGAGAAAAGTTAGAGTGTTTACCAGTTATCTCAAAGACAAGTCTTAACCTCTTGGTATCTGTTCATACTAACCTGATGTCTTGTTCCACATCCATGCAGGGGTATGTGAAACCATACCAGCCCCTGAGATGCAGTTGTGAAGGTAGGCTGGCAGGATGAGTCCCCCACCCTGAGGGTGTCCAGATTGAGAGCTGGTCTTGTCTGGTGGCTATGGACTTTGACATCCATAAACCCATCCTGAGTACACAGCTCACCTGTAATTAGTTAGATGTCATGTGAATGTTGTCATCTGTTAACCATGAAGTGTGATGAAGGAAACATTTGGGTTTTCACCAGAAGGCACCAGAATATGTCTTAAGTCTTTGGGAAAAATACTGTGATAAGTAGCTTGAGTTACAAGAGGAGATCCCAGGGTACCTGGACAGCAGTGAAGCTTCTCTGTATGCACAGAAAGATGCTTCATCCACAGGGAGGAGCAGGAGACATGGAAAGAAGCACCATGTAGACTAAGAAACCCATGAGAAAACCCTAATTTAAGAGTCAGATTATTTGTGGCTTAAAGTGTAGTGCCTTATGTCCTTATGTCTCTTCTTCTAAAACTTACAAATCCTAAGTGGTTTGGGAGAAGTTGGCAGGAACTAATTTTCCCTATTTGGTTTGACCTGGTCAGATCAGTGAGTAGCAGAAGCACAGGGGCCGAGGCAATCTGAATGACAGAAAACACTCACTCCAAAGTCTTTTTGAGGAATTGGCAAAAGTTCAGGGAAAATCTTTTTTTTTTTTTTTTTTTTTTAGATTTTATTTATTTATTTATTTTAGAGAGAGGGGAAGGGAGGGAGACAGAGAGGGAGAGAAACAGCAATTTATGGTTGCCTCTCACATGGCCCTCATGGGGACCTGGCCCACAACCCAGGCATGTGCCCCGACGGGGAATCAAACCGGGACCCTCTGGTTCCCAGCCCACACTCAATCCACTGAGCTACACCAGCCAGGGCAGGGAAAATCTTTTAAGTTTTTATAATCCCTCTAGTATAGGTTGAAAGCAATTTTATTTAGATAATAGGTTCAGGCTCCTAATACAAAAATGTATCCTGGTTACTTAAACATGAAACCATTATAGTGGGATCTACCTATACGTACATTTTGGAAATATTATCTTCCTTAAAGCCCAATCATAGCAGCTAGACTGATATCTCTGACCTAATCAGTCTTTCATTTCCATGAAATATGAACGATCTAGAGTTTGAACTTCCATGTACTTTCTTTCCCATGTGTACAAGAAGGGCTACAAAAGAATTAGAGAGTGTGAAAGCCATTAAAAAAAAAAGTCTTTACCTATAGAAACTGGTGACTCACAGAGACACTCAGGATAAACCACTATGGATACTATCTCCCGTTGGAAGTAAAATGTCAGCTTGAGTGAAGATAAGTAGAACTGATAGGGCAGACATTTTTCTGAGAACTGAAATGAGAGAAGAATGTCAATTAGCAGACACAGCCCCTCCAGTTGGGCCCTGAGCAGTCAAGAAGACAGGAAGGAAGTACATTGACTACCTGCAGGGCATACTGCAGATGGCTTTCTTTTAAGTTAGAACAAGAGAGAGACCCTATCACTTCTGCAGAGCAGGATGCTTCCCTTCCAGGAAAGTTATTGCTTTAAGCTCATGCTCTCAGGTACCCAGAACCACAAGCCTGAATTAACAGATCAAATTCCAAAGAAGAACTGAGTACCCTGCCAAGCCAGGTCTGAGTGAAAAGAACTGTACAATGTTATGTTATTGCAACACAGATGCCCCCACACTGACATGATTAGTCTGGGTCCCTGGCAGTGGCATCAGTCAAGACTGAACTCTCTGAGGACAGTTTGGGATCCTTTTGTTTGGGTCAAGCTGTCCTGTTTTTTAATATGGCATAAGACATTCATCATTAGAAATGTGGAAGTGGCTTGTATTATTTAATGAGCTGAGAAAAACTGAAGAAGGCTTCCATTGTGGAGGTTAAAGAGGTTTGGTGTTCACAAATGAACTTCAGTTACTAGAGAATTCACTTATGCACAGTGATCCAATGAGGCCTTCCAGAGTCTGAACCTGTTACATTGGAAGCTGTAATTTGTGGACAAGTTATCAGCTGTGTCAGGGTCATCTGTAAGGCTGTGCTTCAAAGTCACATTTTCTAGGCTCAGAGGTTGATAATGGAACCTACTTTCATTTCAAGAAGAGTTTTGCTGAAGTGCAGTCTCAGACCATTTGTTGCTTCTGTATCAATCCCGTGCTTATGCAACTGGCTTATGGCAATGTTTCTATCTCCAAAGCTCACGGATTTTAACTTCCCAGGAAATTCTGGTATGGTGAGAGTCATGTGTGTGGCATTACAGGTCACAGGGCCTGGAGGGAATGATGGACAGGATGTCCATGATCAGCTTTGATTAAGGGAAAATCTTTTAAATTTTTCCCCCACCCCAAATGTCTTCCACAACTGGAGTTGCCCCTTTCTAGGGCCTTACCTGATATACAAGTCACTTGTGATGATAAAATGGTCTTCTGTCCAAAATTTACATAGATAAGCTTCAGAGGTACTGTGTAGAGATGACTATCACCTTGCTGGGGGTGGGGAGACAACATTTTCAAAGACATTGGTTTAATTGAGTTTCTAAACAATGCTAGAAGAATAGTTTAGGCAAGCATATACTCAGATATTGGGCACTATTTTGACCCAAATGCCTAGAATTTAGGCATTTTGTCCAATGGTTGTACTTCCAGATGCTCTAGTTTTAAAATTTTGTACTTTGAATATCTAGCAAGCTAGAGTTGTCTACTGATGTGGACTGCAGCAGATCATTTATAGAGAGATATGAGCAAAAACTGCTCTTATTTTATGACTATTTTATGGTATTGTAATTCAGAGAGAATCTTTACAAGACTCAGGACTGTTCTTGTTAAAATGGCTGACATTTGAGCACTTAGGTGCCAAGACCTGCTCTAAGGACTTTGACACATTAACTTATTTAACATACAGTCTTGACGGTTGACTCCAAAAGCACCAATACCTATTATAAGACACAGTATAGAACAATGATAACAAAAATAGAACACCTCAATTCATAGATTTGAGCAGTACTCTCACTCTGCATTATATGGTAGATTTAGATCTCTGGGGAAGAGAGAGGCCAAACTGAAGTAAGGACCATCTCTTTTGTTCACATGTGTCTTTAGTACTCAGTGCGGCGTTGGCACATGGTAAGCTTGCAGACACCTGTTGAATGAGTTGTAGTCTCAATTACTTGGAAGACATGGTTGAGCTCATGCTTGGATTTAGAAATATTGGTCTGTGCCTGGGTGGTGGTACAAAGAGACTCACACCTACCATGTAATGAGTCACTCCAGTGGCATTGAATGACACTTGTATGGTCATCTCATAGCTGTCAATCAGAACATTATAACCTTGTGCCATGGCCTCCAGAAGGGTCAGAGTTAGGGCTCTTGCACCATCACCAACCTCAATGCTCCATCCCATCTGATGTTGGAGATCCTAAAGTCAATAGTTTCATTTAGAGGGCAGGCACTCCCCTTAACCTTAAGACTATTGTCATCTAATATTTTAATCAGGATTGAAGTTATGTTACCTTTAATATAGAAAAAGAGGTTACTTAGGTCTGTAAATTAAAAAATTACTTTCATACCATGTTTTCATCAGCCATGCCAGGAACAGCCTGAAAGGTAAACTGGAAGGGAAGAAAATTTGTGAGATGAGGCTTTGATATGGAAGACAGTTTCTGAATTGTATGACCTGAAAGTATGTGGAAGACACCCAGAACAGCTCTGTGTAGTTCCTACACCAAAAAGCCTTGCTATGGGATGTGGTCAGAGAAGCACAGGACCAGACACAAATCCCAGCTGTGCCATTAGACATCATCTTGCCTCTGAGAGCTTCTGGTACCAGAAGGCAGCTGGAAGATCTATGCTCCCCTCCAACTGTAAGTTCAAAAACTAGGTTTTTATCATTATTGCTGTAATAAAGTATGAATATTTCTTGAATCTTTCCATTGTCTCTACTAGTTATGTTAGACTATAAAATTCATGAGTGTGTGATTGGGCTGTTTTGCTCATTTACTGTATCTTATCGTCTGGCATAGGGCCTGACACATGATGGATATTCATTTTGTCAAAAGATTATTAATGTGATTGTAGCTACCAATTAAATCTTTTCTATTGTCAAGCATGGTGTACTAAGCACTGTATATACCCTCTCAGTCAATTTTTAGAGACACCCTATAAGAAAATTGTTATTTTCTCCCACGTTGGGCTTGGAAACAAACTTAGTGTGCTTGGAAACATACTTTTGGATATCAATCCAAAGCCACAGTTCCTAGAGCCCAACTCTGTTGGGACTGGCCCATTTCCCCTGCATTAGCCGTAGGAGAAGTAGTCAGCCTGCTTCACTCACAGACATGAAATCCTTCATGCACAGGGTGGATCCTGGGTGCTCACGGGCTCTTCCTGCTTGCAAAGCTGGACAGCTAATCTGATACATGAAAGCCTTGCGTCTTATAGCAGCACTGTTGTCCATGACTCTGATCATCATCTGGTGTTGACCAAGCTGAGTGCAAATGGCATAGTAAGAACAGGAAGTGCTGGGACCTCAGTGGGAAAGGTGATTCCAGAATACCATCTGACCCTGCGGAATGCAACACTCTTAAAGTTACCCATGCTGCAGGTTTTGGAAGGTTCTTTATTCCTATACCAGGAGACTAGTTAGCTAGCCCTTTAGATATCCCAGGAAGAGGGACCTTGTTTATCAGATACACTGGCAGAGAACAGTTGCTTGAACTTCAGGGATTGCAATTCAGTTTTTATTTTCTTCTTAAACTTACCCTATGTCAGAATATCATGCTCCTGGTTTGGGGCCTCTACCAAGTCATTCTGATATACTTACTGAGCATCAGTGCAGCAGCCAAGGTGCTGGGAGAGCCATATGTGAACATTTCCCCTGCCTTAGGGAACGCAGTCCAAAGTAGGGTCAGACAACCTTTTTCTGTTGATGTTAGTATACATTTTACACATTTTGGGCCATATATAATTTCAAAATGTGTTTTTAAAAAGTCTTTAAAAACATAAAAGTCATTCTTAGCTCAAGGACCAACACACACACACACACACACAAAACACACACACACGCACGCGCCTTGGGCTGGAGGTGATCATCCATTGTAATTTGCAGAGCCCTGGTCTAAAGGACTGCAGCTCTAAACTTTCTGAAGTTAGGAAGCAAAAAATGTTATTGCTGGAGCTATTTACTCTTGAGTCAGATGAAGTGGCCTATTAGACATGCAGATTTGTAGGGTGTACTCCAGACCTAAGTCATCAACTAAATGAGGTAAGTCTGTACTTTCCAAGTTCCCTTTCCAAGTCTGTTCTAGCTTGAGAATTCCTTTTGTCATTCCTATCAACCTTGATTGGGCAATCCTGTTGCTTAGCTGTATAGAGAAAACCGTATTGCTCAACTGTGGCTTGCTTTTCAACACCTGCTTTTACAGCATAGAGGTTCTTTGTCAACACCAAAATAGCCTCCCATTTCCCCTGGGGGTTACACATCAAACTAGCTCACGTTTGAGAATTTGTTGTATCTAGGTGCTGCTCCAAGTCCTTTATCTGCATTATATCATTAATTTCTAGACACCATGTAGAAAGGGTATCCTAACCCCCATTTTCCAATGGGCAGGCAGAGGCTTAGAGAGGTAAACTAACTTTCCCAAGGTCACACATAGATACTGGCAGAGCCAGGACACAAGCTGAAGGCCTCAATTCTGATATTTCTCAACCTCAGCATTATTGACATTTCAGGCCTAATAATTCTGTGTTATCGGTGGGGGGAGGCCTGGTTCACCCTGTTCAATGTAAGCTAATTAGCAGCATCCTTTTCTTGTATCCACTAAATGCCAGTACCAACTTTCCCCCTCTCCAGTTTTGATAACCAAGAATGTCTCAAAAAAATGTCCCTAAACATTGCCATATGTCCGCTGGGTAGACAAAAAAAAAAAAGCCACCCCTGATTGAGAACCACTGTTCTACCCCAAAGCCTATATCCTTAACTACTAGTAACTAATAGTTAACTGTATTAGTAACTAGTACATTACTACTTCCCAAATCATTCCTCAAGCAATTACTTACCACTGTCCTGGTACAGGTCTCATATGGGGCCCACAGGGTGAGCTTTTCTGGGTCAAGGACATAAGTGCAATTCAGCATTTCAAGACCAAAGGGATCTACAGAAGCCAGAGTAATTTAGACAGAGAATGGTCAAGATGTACATTTCAGTGACAGTCAACCAAAGCTGCATAGCCAATACTGCCAATCCATTTCTAAGGCACTTTAATTACTTCACTTTTTATTGTCCCATCTGGGTGATATAACCCAAGCTTTGAGAGATGCTGTGATTTGCAGGTAAAATTCCCCAGGAGGTTCTGAGATAAGAGAAAGATGAAGTCTTCTTCTCTTGATAACGTCGTGCAAATCAGGGGTCCCTGTGGCATCATGGGAACTATGTCAGTTGCTCCAGAGTTTGTGTACCCTGCTTACCAGAAAAATGGGGCTGGCCTCAAGCCAGGAGCTTTTTGCTAAGTAAGATTAAGATAAGACTATATACATTACCTACCCATCACAGATGCATGCCATTTAATGATGCCCAGATTGTTTGAAAATTCCACTATCATTCTATCTTTGTGGCAAGTGACAGTACCTGAAAAGCAAGGAAAGCATTTGGGGCCTCTGAACTACAGGAAGCATGATTTCCACAGGATTATATGGAGGGATCTCTCCTCTCCAACAGGCATCAAGAAGGATGTCAGTTGGAAGAGGCAAAGCTTGTCCCCTACCCTCATGGAGCTCACAAATTAGTGGGAAAGACACAACTACAATCCGAGATACCAAGCATTGTAAGGAAGGTGTTAATTAAGTACCCAGGACTTTCTAAAGCACTCAAGGGATAAGCCTGAGTTTGTTAGTGTGTATGGGAACCGGGTTGGAACCTTAATAATGATGCTGATGGAAGTGGAGGTGGTAGGCCTATGAAGAACTGAAGAACAAAAGTTTTGTTTAAAATATTCAATTTGAAGTTTTAAAAAACTCTCTGGGTAAAAAAGTGTCCTTGACTTTGTCCTTGACACTTTTTTAAGGCTAAATTCTGCCTATAGTCTGCCACTCTGCATTCTCTAGCCTAGGCAAAAGTTTCTAAAAACTCCTCATTTCAAGTGGAACAGCTCTGATTTTGTTATGTTGATGTTTTCCTTAAGCATGAGTTTGTGCTTGAAGACTACTGCTCTCACAGAGGGGCTCTTAGTGTTGTGGTTTGTGTTCTTTGGATGCCACAATTCTTGAAGTAATGAGGAAATAAATAATGCAAATGTGTTTGCAAGCTCTTTCATTTATATAGCAAGCCATAGTAAGCAATGGAAAAATCTAGTGACTTGCTCACAGTAAGAAAGTGGGTGATGGATATTGTCTGACCCACATTTGTGTCTCCTGGCCATCTAGCCACCCTAGCTCCAACCTGCTTGAGACATGCTAAGGACATTTCCCCCACTCAAAAGTCATACCTGAGAAGGCAGAAATCCCCAACTGAGTAACATCTATTAAATTCACCGATGACACAAGGGATAACAACAGAGAAAGGGACCTGTAGGTGCTAGAAGGGGGTGGAAGAGAGAGTTAAGGAATGAACTCAGCCAGACAAGGCCATTGTATCCCCTTCCTCTATCCCAAGAATTACTCACCTCCAATCTGTCTTGAACCAGCCTGAGCAACTCCCACCACATCCTCTTTGCCAGCACTCCATGGCCAAAAGCACTGCCAAATCAACCAGATAGAGGGGTGGACTGCTCTGTGCTTTTAGGAAGCTGGGTAAGATCCTGCCTACTCCCCATTGGAGACACCTGAATCTTCTCCAACCCTCCCAGCTGAGAAGAGGGATTTGGGGAAGGAGAGGCTTTCTAAAAGGCCTGAAACAAGCAGAGTCCTGCCATCCTGACATTTGCTTTTGGGTATTCCACCAGCTGCTTTGCAGGCCAGCCACAAAATCAGAGTTTCCCAAAATGATCTCCAGGTGAATGAAACACTGGGAAAAATTAGCATCTTTTGGACAAAGTATTTACAACTCCAATGTAAAGTGATGGGCTTTACTGAGGAAAGAACATTTCATTTTCTCATTATCTTTATTAAGTAGCAAACCTTTGCTTTAAGTAACCCCTAGTCTCCTGGTTCTTGTGGACATCAATGTGCAATGAAGAATTAGCTTTACAAAATAGATGAAGCATTACTTCCCCCAACTATAAATTTTAAACTTACTGCCCCAAAAATGCAGACAATTACACTCGGATAGAGAGAAAAAGTTACTCATAATCTTGCCACTGCTACTATTTAGGTATGTTACTTTATGGACTTTTTCTACAAACACCATACCCACTTAAAACAACAACCACAACCTAGGATTGAAGTTTAAACTTTTTTGTAAACTGGTTTTACTACTTACATGTCATAGACATCCTCCATATACACACAAAGATCTCCACTATCATTTTAAGTCTGCATAGTATTCAATGTCTAAATAAAGCAGTGTTTAACTGTTCCCTAATGACAGACAGTAGGATGGCTTCCAATTTTTCATCATTATAAATAATGCTATAATAGACATTCTTGTACATCTCCCTGGTTCCTCAGAAAAAATTCCTGGAAGTAGAAAATCTGGGTCAAAGGGAGTAGTGATCTAAATAAGAATATCATAGTGTGTAGCAATTGGGAGAGTACAGATGAGGAAACTGAGGCAAAGCAACTTGCCCAGACTTTAACTGCTGACTGTAAGGGCTGGGTTGAGAACTCAGATTATCTGAGAACAAATCAACACATCTTTTCAGCATCTTTCATTGCATTTTGAGACACCTAGATCTTGTAACACATGTCCCATAACAGGTGAAATATGCTTAAATTCTGTGTAAGTGTTGGTGGTATTTGCAATTATTGATTTATGTGTTGTATTTGTGGTGTATCTTGGGGAGTAATCTCCACTCCTTGTTACAGGTGTCTGAAGTAGGTTGGGTAGTATTTCCCAACTTCCTTGATCAAAAGGATTATGTGGGGCTCCCATTAATATCACAAATGCCTGGGTCCCACTCAAAAGTTGTTGAAGCAGGCACTCCAGGGGTGGTGCCTTGGTGTAATGTATATTCAGCAAGCACTACAGGTGAGTCTTATGATTAGGAAAATTGGGGAAACACCTGGAGGAAGGAGGAAAGAAAATAAGTGGTTGCCTGGTGGTTAGCCTCTTTATAGGAACTAATCGGTTTAGTCCCAGCAGAACTGGGGAGAGGGAGGAAAATCCAGGATAAACAGGTTTGGGGGGTAGAGAGGATGAGAGGACTTAGATTCTGAGCAGCAGCACCATAGGAATAGTCACTCCTCCTAAGTCTATTTTGCAAAAGGTTGTAGGTACCTTTTCTACAAATGTGAAGGTAATTTGCTACCACAATGGTTAAAACTATGATGAGAATACAGAGAAAGGAATTTGGAAGCAAGACTCAGACCTGTTAAGAAGGTGGTCAGAGAGATAATAGGGTTATGTGTGGCTTTTCCTTCCCAGGCCCCACCCTCAAACTCACTGCTAGACTTTTCTCCAGAGTGAGGGGCTTGCCCTGGAAAGGGCAGCTCAGGTCAGAGCCCCAAAAGCAAGCTTCTGAGAGGCTAAGTGGCAGCACAAAGGCCCTGACAGGAGGTGTGGAGAGAAGGAGGTCCACTGAGGGAGCTAGTGAAGGTTGTGAGTGTGCCAAGCTTAGTTTCATTTGCCACCTGACCCAGACCATGCTGTGACTGGGACAGTACTGAACAAGTGGCACCAGTCCTCATAAGAACCAATCCTGCACAAGTGCACCAGGATACAAATGTGTGCAGGGCAGCCAGCTGCAAGAATGAGGAAGATACTGCTGTTCCATAATAAGACAGTATTTCATATCATAGTTAGGAAAACTAAAATCTTTACAGAAATGATAAATCTTTAATGTTTTACTGAATAAACAGTGGGATCTCTTTCAAATGTAGGCTTTCCACATTCTTTTCAATGAAGTTTTGTAAGTTTGCTAATTTATGACAGCAAGGTGTTTCCTCTCCTCTCTGGGGATGCCCTGGTCTCTCCCTGAGTGTCGTGAGGCCGCTTTTCAGTTATTAACCGCCAGGTATTTCTTGAAGGGAGATTTAGGTTGTTATACATAAAGCAACACAGAGTTGTTTCCTCATTCGTACAGGTGCACTCCTTCTTTCTGAAATTCTGTTCTTATAAACAACAGTTTATCATTCTTAAATTTCAAGCCTGTTGTTTTTTTCACAACTGTGGACATATTAAGTGAATACAACCTAAATGTCTTCATCAGGAGATGGTTAGATAATCTGTGAACTACTCTTCAGGTTCCAAAAACATGAATTTATGGATTCAATTGGATCTCTGAGTGCTGATATTAAAGATGTCCACGATAAAATTGGAGTTTTAGAGCTGTATAATTAGTATGTATAATTAGTATTTTGCCTTAAAAAAAGAAGAAATTTATGTGTATGTGTCTATACAGCCAAAGTGGTGTAGAATGGAGGGTGGGAGGTGGGGCGAAAATGGAGACAACTGTACTTGAATGACAATAAAAAAAAGAAAAAAAGAAACCTAAAAAATAAAAATGTAAATAATAGGAAAAAAAGGAATAGAAATGAGTATTTGCATTAAAAGTCTAGAAGGGGCCCTGGCTGGTGTAGCTCAGTGGATTGAGTGCGGGCTGGGAACCAGACGGTCCTGGTTCAATTACCCATCAGGGCACATGCCTGGGTTGAGGGCTGGGTCCCCAGTGAGGGCCATGTGAGAGGCAACCATACATTGCTGTTTCTCACCCTCTCTGTCTCCCTCCCTTCCCCTCTTTCTAAAATCTTAAAAAAAAAAAAAAAGTCTAGAAGGGTACACCAGAGAGCTAACAGTGTGACCCTGGGGACAGACCATGCAGGTCTAGAGGCAGTCCACCCTAGCCTGGCTATCTAGCTGGGCACTTTACCACTATCTATTATGATTTGTTTGTGCTCTTGCTCTACTGGGAATATCATCCCTAGGAATAGGAACAGGGAGATGGAAGATTCCTGCTTTTATTTGATTTATTTCTGTATTGACTGAATTAAGCCAATTAAAATCACTTTAAAATAACAGCCAATCTGATTTGTATATAAATGATCTATAGAAGCTATAGAATCAAAGGTTCTTGAGTTCAGACTTTATGATATAAAAGTACAATGCCAGGGTTCAGGTACCTATTGTAAAGTGAAGAAGTGAAGTCTAAGAGGTTTAGTAACTTGCCCAAGGTCATACAGCAAGTGAGGAGCAGAGCTTCAGTGAGAAATCAGGTCCTGATGCTTGTTCCCAAGCTCCTTCTAATTATTAATTTCTGTGTGTTTGTGTGTGTGCACGTGTGTGTGCATGAGGGAGTATTTTAAAACTTCATGCTTCTCTTGCAGTTCACTTAGCTTTAAAAGTACCAGATGGCATTTATTAGAATTTAGCAGTATGAGAGAAATATAGAAACTTCTATCAGTATGGTACTATAGCTTAAAATAGCTTTCAAATATCAAATATGAGTTTAACTTGGAAAAAATAGACTATGTCAATGAGGATATTCTTGAACATCATATGGCAGTTCTTTTAACAATGTAACTATACAATGTTAATGTCATTTTCCCCTTTGGATCTTTAGACAGATCCAAATTGAATGAAACTCAATCCTGAAAGAACTAGGGTAGAAGAATAAAAGGCTTCATTGACCTGTAGATATAAAGACAGGCCAGCTTAGGCCCTGGGCAGGTAGCTCAGTTGGTTAGAACATTGTCTCAATATGCCAAGGTTGTGAGTTCGATCTCCAGTCAGGGCACATACAAGAATCAACCAACAAATGCTTAAAAAAAGTGGAACAACAAATTGAGGTCTCTCTGTTTCTCTCTTTCTCTCTAAATCAATAACAAAAGAAGATAGAGCAGCTTAGATAAATGGATGAGAGAGAAGGTTCAGAAGTTCTAAATACAAACTCATTTACATAAAAACATTAACAACATGTTTTTCTTAACAACATGATCAAGACAGAATTAGAGGAAATGTTCCCATAAACAATGCAGCATATTCATTTTAGTTGATAAAATATAAAATATGTTAAATGTTTATGTTTTGAAGGATGTGGTAGATTGATTGTAAAGGTCCCGGTCTATCCCCTCTCTCTATATTCCTATCCTTTGCAACTGTGCTTTACCATCAGCCTGTTCCCTGCCCTCCTTTCTCAGCCTCCTTCTCCCTTGAGTGTGGCCAATAGAATGTGATGGGAGTGATGATTTGCCAGTTCTTTTTTTAAAAAAATTATTTTATTGTTGTTCAATCACCGTTGTCTGCATTTACCCCCCATCACTCCCCACCCACCCCAGCCATCCCCAAATCCCTCCCCTGCTTCCACATCCCCTTGGTTTTGTCCATGTGTCCTTTATACTTGTTCCTGAAAATGCTTTGCCCTATTATCCCCTCCCACCTCCCTCTGGTTACTGTCAGATTTTTCTTAATTTTGATGTCTCTGGTTATATTTTGCTTGCTTCTTTGTTGACTAGGTTCCACTTAAAGGTGAGATCATATGGTATTTTTCATTCACTGCCTGGCTTATTTCACTTAGCATAATGCTCTCCAGTTCCATTCATGCTGTAGTAAAGGGTAGGAGCTCCTTCTTTCTTTCTGCTGAGTAGTATTCCATTGTGTAAATGAACCATACTTTTTAGATCAACTCATTTACTGTGTGATGGGCACTTAGGTTGCTTCCAGCACTTGGCTATGGTAAATTGTGCTGCTATGAACATTGGGGTGCATAGGTTCTTTTGGATTGCTGTTTCAGGGTTCTTAGAATATAATCCCAGCAGTGGAATTGCTGGGTCAAAAGGCAGTTCCAATTTTAGTTTTCTGAGGAAATTTCATACTGTTTTCCACAGTGTCTGTACCAGTCTGCATTCCCAACAACAGTGCACTAGAGTTCCCTTTTCTCCATATCTTCTCCAACGGGAGATATTTCTTGTTGTTTGATGATTTGTTTATGATTGCCATTCTGAGTGGTGTGAAGTGGTATCTCATTGTGGTTTTAATTTGCATCTCTCTGATGGCTAGTATTGCTGAGCATCTTTTCATGTGTGTCTGAGCCCTCTGTAGGTCCTCCTTGGAGAAGAGTCTGTTCAACTCCTTTGCCTATTTTTTAATTGGGCTGTTTGTCTTCTTTGAGTGGAGTCATGTGAGTTCTTTATATGTTTTGGAGATCAAACCCTTGTCCAGGTACTATTGGCATATATGTTTTCCCATATAGTTGGTTCTCTTTTCATTTTAATACTCTTTTCTTTGCCAATGCAAAAGCTTTTTAATTTGATGAAGTTCCATTTGTTTATTCTTTCCTTTATGTCCCTTGCTCTAGGGGATATATTGGTGAAAATATTGTCACATGGAATGTTTGAGATTTTCCTGTCTATTTTCCTCTAAGATTTTTATGTTGTCATGACTTATATTTAAGTTTTTTATCCATCTGGAGTTTATTTTTATGTATGGTGTAAGTTGGTGATCAAGTTTCTTTTTTTTTTTTTTTTTTTGCATGTAGCTGTCCAGCTCTCCCAACACCATTTGTTGAAGAGGCTATTTTTACTCCATTTTATGCTGCTGCTCCCTTTGTTGAAAATTAATTGGCCATAGAGACTTGGGTTTATTTCTGGGCTCTCTATTCTGTTCCAATTGTCCATGTGTCTGTTCTTACACCAGTACCGGGCTGTTTTGATTACAGTGGCTTTGTAATACAGTTTGATATCGGGCATTGTGATCCCCCCTACTTCGTTCTTCTTTCTCAAAAATGCTGCAGCTATTCAGGGTCATTTATGGTTCCATATAAATCTTTGAAATATTTGTTCTATATCTGTGAAATATGTCATTGGTACTTTAATAGGGATTGCACTGAATCTATAAATTGTTTTGGACACTATGGACATTTTGAGGATATTAATTTTTCCAATCCACGAGCATGGTACATGCTTCCATTTTTTTGTGTGTCTTCCTTAATTTTTTTCTTCAGTGTTGTGTAGTTTTCTGAGTACAGGTCTTTTACATCCTTGATTAAGTTTATTCCTAGGCACTTTATTTTTCTTGTTGCTATGATTTGCCAGTTCTGAGACTAGGTCTGTTGAGGCCTTTTACACCTAAGCTCTGTCTTTTAGCATTCTGCATCCACCATGAGAACAGGCCCAAGCTAGCCTGCCAGGTGATGGCAATTCACAAGTAGCAGAGGCAGGTCATGTAGTCAAGACCATCCTAGAGCAACCATACCCCAGCTCACTCACCAGTTCACTGCTGATAAAGGAAGGGGTGAATCCAGCCAAGGTTACCTGAGCACAAAGGGATGCATCAGTTGACTAGAGACCTATGAGCTAAATCAGTGCTTATGGTTTTAAGCCACTTAGTTTGGAGGGTTCGTTAGGCAACACAATGTGGCAATAAGTAGCTGTGACTATTTATTTTTCCACCCACCCCACCCACACCCACCTCCCACCCTCAATCCTTCCCCTTTTTGGCTTTGTCCATGGTTCCTTTATACATGTTCCTTGAAAACCCTTCCCCTTCCTTCCTTTGTTACCCCCCTTCCCTCTCCCCTCTGGTTACTGTCAATTTGTTCTTAATTTCGATTTCTCTGGTTATTTTGCTTGCTTGTTTCTTTTATTGATTAGGTTCCACTTAAAGGTGAGATCATATGGTATTTGTCCCTCACCGCCTGGCTTATTTCACTTAGCATAATGCTCTCCAGTTCCATCCATGCTGTTGCAAAGGGTAGGAGCTCCTTCTTTCTTTCTGCTGTGTAGTATTCCATTGTGTAAATGTACCATAGTTTCTTGATCCACTCATTTGTAGATGGGCACTTAGGTTGCTTCCAGCACTTGGCTATTGTAAATTGTGCTGCTATGAACATTGGGGTGCATAGGTTCTTTTGAATTGGTTTTTCAGGATTCTTAGGGTATAATCCTAGCAGTGGAATTGCCAGGTCAAAAGACAGTTCCATTTTTAGTTTTCTGAGGAAATTCCATACTGTTTTCCATAGTAGCTGTGCCAGTCTGCATTCCCACCAACAGTGTACTAGGGTTCCCCTTTCTCCACAACCTCACTGGCACTTGTTGTTTGTTGATTTGTTTATGATTGCCATTCTGAGTGGTGTGAAGACGTATCTCATTGTGGCTTTAATTTTCATCTCTTTGATGTCTAGTGATGCTGAGCATCCTTTCAGAATTCCTATCTCAGCCTAGGTTTAAATTTTGAAACAGCAGATATCCTTCTATGGGAACACTTACTGAATAACCGTGAAACTTTGAAGTCTCAAAAGAAGCAATAGGCACATTTGTGAGAATGCAAACATTCTACCTTTAAGGGTCTAGCTTTCTGATGGGGAGACTGAATGAGTAGTTATATAATACACAAAACCTAAGCATAAGTAACTAAGCTTGAAAACAGACAGGTATGTTCTTCTCTGCCCATGTCCTTTTCTCTTCTTTTGTTAATGGAACCATGATGTGGCTGCAGAGAAGTCTCTTTCACATTAGATATCATCTTGGTGATACTTTTAGTCAAGCTGTGTCCATCACCCTTTGGTTGAGGGCTAGGCAGATGACTGAAGCTAATTAAACAACCTAACACTGGAATTTTTATTTTAATCAGGGTATCACAGGTTGGAACTCAGCTCATTCCCTGAAGATTGTCTCTTATTTATGTAACAGCTGAGTTCTGTTAAATCTCCCCTCACAGCATCTCTGTTATCCACCCCTTCCTCTCTGGGTCCTCTGCAGGCTTGTAATCCATACCTTTATCATTCACATTTCACACAGAGTACTAGGAAGGAGAAGGTGGTTCTCGAAAACCATGTGATTTGGTGAGTCTGCAGGAAGGAAGGAAGGAGATTTTTATTAAGACCCACTGTGTACATATCTTGTGCTGGACACTGATGCATAAACTTTTGAGGTAGGAATAAGAAAAGTAAATAAAGGGTCCTTGAACTAAATTTTACCTCCCAATTGAAAGCTACTAAGCTGAAAGCTGTATGGTCTGAATGTGTCCCCCACCATAACCCCAATTGCTGTTGAAGTCTTTTCTATGTTTTGTTTTAAATATATTTTATTGGTTATGCTATTACAGTTGTCCCATTTTTTCTCTCCTTTATTCCCCTCCACCCTGCACCCTTCCTCCCACCAGCATTCCCCTACCCTTTAGTTCTTGTCCATGAGTCATACATATAAGTTCTTTGTCTTCTCCATTCCCTATACTATTCTCAACCTTCCGCTGTCTATTTTGTACTTACCATGTATGCTTCTATTGTTGAAGTCTTAATCTTCAGTACCTCAGAATGAGTTCTGTAAGTGGGGCCTAATGCAATGTGACTGATGTTCTTGTAAGAAGAGATTAGGACACAGACATGCATGGAAGGAAGACCTTGTGAAGACACAGGGAGAAGGTGGAGTTTTACAATCTGAGAAAGGCTTGGAACAGACTCTTTCCTTCATATCCCTCAGAAGAAACCAGCCCTGCTGACACCTTGATCTTGGACTTCTAGCTTCCAAATCTTTGAGAAAATAAATTTCTGTTTAAGCCATCCAGTTCTGATGTCTTTGTTATGACAGCTTGAGAAAATGCATACAAATTCCCAGCTTGAAATACAACTCTGTGTGACTATAGAACATATTCTCCTTTTACTGTATCATGATAAGGATCAGGGCCAAAGACAGACAAAAATAGGTCTCAGTTGTGATTGTGAAGAAAAATGCAGAGGAAAGAAATGGTTTAAGAAAATATAGCAATTATACATTTATGATTGACCTAAAGAAGGGAGGACCTCTCTACTTTTTCACTACCAGAACAACAATTTCCACCCTACTTCTGCTTCTAGTATGAGCATCACTGCCATTGGTACTAGTGTACCTCCATTGAGTACTGACTGCACCATTCATTGTGTAATTATTTTACAAACATTAACTTAGTAATTACTTGTAACAACCCAGTGAATAATAACTAGAAAGTTATATTGAAAGGTGTTTTTTCATTTTATGAATTAGGAAATTGAGGCTCAGAGAGAAGTAATTTGCCCAAGTTAATGGTGGGGTCAAATTTCTGGTTGCATGTCTGTCAGGCTGTGCCTTAAGAACCAGTGTTCTTTACCATTGCTTTACTCTGGTTTTATTTCAACACAATGCTTGGCATTTACATTTGTTTGTCTTCTTAGTCCTGCTATCAGCCTGGAGAGAGTTGAATGGTGTTGATGGCATCTAATGATCTGCTATAGGGTGCTATAACATGCTATAACATGCCGCCCTTGTGGTAAACTGCCATGTTAAAACAAAATGGCACTAACACAGGTTTTCTAGTGATCATTGTTCCTGCAGTTTTTCTAGAACTTAAGCTTTGGATGACATTTCAGGTTACATGATTACTATATATGATTGAAGTCTTCAATTCACAGAACCAATAATTAATTAGGAAGGGAAAAAGCACAAGAAAAAGAAAATTTGTCCAGCTGACAAAGCTGGTTGATTCAGTGTAGACTTTAAATTCATAGCCCCTGATTAGACCATCAAGTATGCACATTTTAGAGAATTTGTTTTTGAAAACCTTTATAAAACTCTTCACTGTTACAATGCAATGCCATCTGGGATTTAGCATTTATAAAATGTACAGTTAAGATATGCCAAGAGATTCCTCATGCAAACCAGATGGTACAATAACAGCTCTGTCTGCTTCTCTGACATTAAAACTAGGGCATTGAATGGCTTGAAATTCATGTGAATAAATTAAACCCAATCAATACTTCAGGGACATTACAATTTCAATAGCCAACTTACCCACCTAAATATTTGTACAAATTTTTTCATTTGAAGAAGAAAAAACAAAAGGGTAGACAATGGTTCATATTTAATTGCTTTGTATTTGTATATAATGTTTCTTTGATTGCTTCATGTTTGTATATAATATTTCTAAGGAAAATGCCAATGGCCTTTGATGTAAGAAAGAAAGTACTCCTTATTCTAAGAGTGATATATGGGTTCAAATGAGAAGTGGGGTTGTAAAATCTCTTTTGAGTAGGAAAACCCATCATCAAATTGGTTGTGGAATTTTATTACTGTGCTAAAGAGGAAAAAAACATGTCTAAATGACATTTTCTGAAAAATGCATTTGAAAATGTCTTTTCCTCATCAGATGTTTGACTTATAAATCCAAGTTCAACACCCACAATGTTGTGTTAATATGCCTTGTTCTACCCTCCTTCTGATTCCTGTAAATTTTCCATGTAACAGCAGGACTTTTGTAATTCTCTTTACTTTCTGAATTGCTTTTCTCTTATTAAAATTCATAATAAGATACTCATTAGATTAAGTAATTTTGTTAAGAGCAAATGTTCTGCTTGGATCTTTTCTTATTCCTTATGACATCAAAATATGCTTCTACCATACAAATGAATTTAATTTCTTCTGTAATTAGACATGGATAGCTTTGGAGAACAGTCTGCTTCTGAAAGCCAGATCTCTTGAGGTGCAGAGCCAATCTCATTAATAAAAACATGTGTTTCTGTGTTGCACAAACTGTTGAATTTTTTTCCAAATTAGAAGTGAATGGTTTTCCAGAACAACAAGGGAGAAGTCTGGTTTCTACTTTGCTGGCACTGGTGTTTCCTGGGGTAGAGTGCAAGTATCAACTACCACTAACTTTTGTCCCTTCTTTTCTTCTGTCTGAGCAAAGGAAAACAGAGGACTCTGTTTTATAGGTAGGTTGAAGTTGTAGGGAAATTCTCCACCCAATTGAATTCTCCATCTTCTTGGCCAGGATTGAACTCCATGGTGAAATAGAACACCTGGCTAGACCACCCAGCTGCCAGGTAGCTGCTATTAAAGCAGGAGAGGCCCCAAATTATAAACACATCAAGCAGGAGTTGAAAATGCCATTTCTTTGTGGGGAGGAGAAGAAACATTGGTTGGAGAATCTCTTAAAGTGTTGCCCTTGGAGGATTGTTCACCTTGTTTTTGTCTGCACCATTGGCAAAAAGAAGTGATGGCTGGGCAGAAGGGTCTCTTAAAGTGAAATAGCTAAATGTCAGTTTGTTCTTTATTTCCACGTCTCTGGTTCTATTTTGCTTGTTTCTTTGTTTTTTTTATTAGGTTCCACTTACAGGTGAGATCATATGGTATTTGTCTTTTGAGCCAGCTCTACAACATCAATCTAAGGATTGTGTATTTAACATAAAAAAAGGCAGGCAGACATTTACTCTTAAACTCACTTGTATCTGTAAATCTGAAATGGTCTAAATGAGCAGTGCACATGCTGGTCCCTTGCTCTCTGCCTCCTCTCATATTTTTGACACTATACACAGTTTCCCACCTCCTTCCAGAGAGCAAGGCCTGGCCCAGTTTTCAGTAAAGACTCATCAATTAATCATACTTTGACTTTAATCAACACTTTGATTTTCAATGTATTCTGGTTTCACAGAGTGATATAATTTCTTCAGAATGAAAGATGTTATCTTATATCTGTTTATTTTAGTGTCCCATATTGTTCTGATGTTGTTTTATAATGTGAAAAAGCTCAGTCAATGTATTAGCTATGTAATGTATGTATAATGCTGAAGTTAAGAATAAAGTTTGTTTAATTGGCTTGAAAAAAAGAAATAATTAAATGCTTGAGGTACCAGGTAATAAGTCGAATTTCTAGATTTTAGGAAAGCAAAGGTGGAAATAAAGCCGACTACTCTGAACCTAAGTGGCAGCCAGAGAGACAGAGTCACTGGTAGGACATTTCTATAAAGTTATACTAATATTTCAGGAGTGTAGGGAGGTGTGGGGGGCAGGGTTTTTTCCAACAGGAAGTTTGATGAGAACCTTGACTTGCTAGATCATAAAACAATTCTGAGAAGGGTCATTGCCATTTCAGGCTTATCTTCAAAATCTCCCCACTAGTATGTACAGCAGATATTCTCTGACCTTCTGAGAGTCCAGCAGCATGCTGTTGGGACAGATTCAGATATTTTTCCACAAGACCAATACTGTCAGAACATACAGTCAAAAGTCACAACTGCCCTACAATTATCCAGATTCCTCACAAGGAGTTAGTGTCTACAGTACCTGCAAGTACGTGTTATTTTAATTAATTTCTGCCTTCATCATCTTCTACCAATTTACTTCCTTTGGACTTTGGGAAATAAAAATATACACCAAATATTGAGCTGTAGCTCTCTCTATCTATGAAGTAAGCCACAATCACACTTTTTTTTCCAGTTTATAAAACCATACTTTACAGTTTGTAAGAAATTTTTATCTCATTCATCTTTACTATTGTAAGCTTAGGTAATGATGATATGATCATGAGCAATGTCCCCCAATTTTATCCACAAAGAATTGGAGACTCAGATAGCTGAAGTAACTTGCCCCGGGTCATATGGACTCCAGGTATTCTAGCTCCAAGTTCAACTCTTTCTCACCCTCATCTTGAAAGGAGGATTTGCAAGTTCAAGATTTTTTGCTACTTCTCCTTCCCCTCTCCATCCCTTCTTCTTTCAAGGAAGAAGTTTTCGCAAGAAAATGCCAAAAGGATTCCAGGATCTTTACCATTTAAAAAAGCTGGGACATTTTTACCATTTCATAGGAAATTTGAAGTCCAAGTTGTAAGTACTACTGGAATCAAGAAACTTTATTCTCCTTATCCTGAATGGAGATAAATTGCTTTGTATTTGTATATAATGTTTCTTTGATTGCTTCATGTTTGTATATAATATTTCTAAGGAAAACGCCAATGGCCTTTGATGTAGAACTTCACCTCAATTCAGTGCACTAGTATATAAACATATTGAAGATTTTGTAACAATATAGAAAAAAAGTATGGTGGATTAAAAAGAAAAAAACTCAGTGCAAAATGGTATATATTTGATGATGAAAACTATGCAAAACTATACCACCAGAGAATGAATATATATATGAAGTCTGTCAATAAGATGTCCAGGCATTGTTAATATAACAAGAATAGTTTGAGTGACATCAATGTAACCTGGCAGCCAAGGAGAGTGGACTGGAATGCCTCATGCATGAACAATGACAGCTTCACTGTACTAGTCA
>PVJI01016005.1:0-39457 GCA_004026765.1 Micronycteris hirsuta
ATCTTGGCGGAAGTCCCCCTCCCCAGGTATTTTTAAAACAATTTATCTAAGATCAAACATGTAGCTGCTATAAAAGTTTTGCTCTTTCCAAAATGCTTTTACATAAATTACAATAATAACAAATACTTACAAGTGTTGTGGTATATCTGGGTAATTATTATTGTCATCAGCATGTCCTTATGAAATATGAGATTTTAAGCCTAATTGTTGAGAGACACTACACATGGATATGTTCAAACCTAAATATGATTGAAATAAAGAAGATTTAAATGTCTTGAGTAGTCACATGTTCATTAATGGAATTCGTATTTGTGATTGTGAATTATACCAAAAGTTAACATAATTAAAAGGGAGCAAGAACCATGCTGATTAATAATTCATTAGCATTCTTTCACCTTCCTTTAAAATAAGCTATTACCTGCATTGTGGGAAAGCAGATAATAGACTATAATTTATCACTTTGTCAAGAACTAGAAATGATCCCATATTTAAAATCCTTGTTTTAATTATCTAGCCCGTTATTTTGATAACCAATATTATAACATCAGGAGGTTCAGAAGATAATGTGGGAGAGAGATTTTGACATATTTAGTCTACATTTCTTGATTTCAAAGTGAGATTGTAATGAAGAATTCCCATTAACTCTTGAGCTCAGCATTTAGATAATTGAATAATAAACCACAATCAATGAGGACCTTTAAGGATTGTCACTCTGTGTTCAGATTGAATTTATAAAAAAAAAAATACATAGCTTGCAAACATTTTTGGCTCAACCCCATTTGGTATTCAGAATGTAAATGAGATTTGTTATCAGGCAGGAAACCTGAAACTGATTTAAAGTAGATATTAATCTTTATATTAAGGACATATTTACATTTCTTGCATAGTACAGTAGGTTAGCACTAAGGAGGATCTGCATTTAATTTTTTAAAAATGGCTTAGCCCAACTGATACACAGTCCATATTTCTCATTTAACTGTTTTGTTTATTTCATAGAGTCCTTTATTTTCCCATGGTCGTGTTAAGTTTTCCTGGATAGAAAATATACTGAAAATAGAAGCCAAACCACAGTAAAATGACTCTGCCAAAGCCTAAGAGTTCCAGCCATTTCCTTTTATATTTTATAATAAGATATGACAACTCAATTTAAAGAAAATACACAATAGTTGCTGACTACAGTGAAAAGTTTATATTAAAATAATGTGTTGCTGTGGGGAGGTGGATAATTGACCATACAGTAGGTAATTTCTGGCTGGGCTCCTGAAATAAGCAAAAATAATATCTGTTAACAGAGGATAAATGCAGATAATGTTACTCTATTCAGTAATTAGAATTGTACAGATCCCTGTTTAAATGCTGATTAAAGAGAAAGTGAAGAAAAAGGATGAATCTAGTCATTAAAGTTGAACTGATTCAAAGTTTCTCAGTAAGACCTGACCTTTGATTGGGCCCCATTCCTACTGCTATGTGACACCACCCATTTTCTTCTGCATTCTAATGAAGACAGTAAATTTGAGAAGGCCAAACAAAACTTAACTGAAACTGTTAATTTCAGGAAGTGACTAGGGGCTGAGATTTGAGACCCTAAAGTTCTAGAAAGCCTCCCCTACTTTCAAACAGAAACTTTGGCTATTTTGTGGTCCTCAGCTATTTAATTCTAGGAAATAGACCTTTAACTCTTTGATATAGTCAAGGAAAGGGAGGTGAGGTGACCAGATATCAATTCTCAGGAAAATTGCAATTGACTGCTATTTTCTTTCCTTCAAGAGAATTTATAAAATCAACATAGGCACAATCTTCGTGAGCTACTGTATTCACTAAAACAGTAGTACGTTGAATGACAAGTTAGTGTTAAGAGTAGGAAAGTAGGTATTTTTTTTTCCAGGAATGTTACAAAGTGACAGTATTCATATGCTGAGTACTGACTTACAAACAAAAATCTTAAAGCTGCACTTATTCCCCCAAATTATACGCAAAATAACTCCAGCCTCCATGCATTATGGTTTTGTTTAGAAATAATTATAGAAATATAGACATGAAGAGAAGTATTCCAAGTCATGAAAGGCAAGGACCTACATCCAAGAATACTCTATCCTGCAAAGTTTTCATTTAGAATGGAAGGGCAGATAAAGTGCTTCTCGGATAAGGTCAAGTTCAAGGAGTTCATCACCACCCAGCCTTTATTGTATGAAATGTTAAAGGGAGTTATATAAGGTATGGAGGAATATCAACAGGGGAGTAGTAGGGGGAGAGGGTGGGAATGGGGCACAGAATAAGTAGCACAAATGGTAGGTAGACAACAGACAGCGGGAGGTTAAGAATAGTATAGGAAGTGCAGAAGCAGGACTTATATGTATGACCTATGGACAAAACTAAAGGGTGGGGAAAGGGGGAGGTAAGGGGGTGGGGAGCAAGAAGGGGAGGAAGAGTGGGACAACTGTAACAGCATAATCAATAAAATATAGTTAAAAATAAAAAAAGAAAAAAGAAATATAGACATGATTAATATGGATCACTATGTTACCTTGCAAAGCAGAAGAATTGGGGACTTTGGGTTATTATCATTTATTGTACTTTGAATAATTTCTCCCACAATATTTTCTAGCAACTTGGCTAAGTGAAGAGTTTTTGCAAGCCTAAGTAGGATAGATTAAAGCAGGGAGAGAATAGTTAGGGAAGCAATTAGAAAGGTATTTCAAAATGTATTGGGGTGATAGTTTCCATTATCATTTATCAGCGTTTCTTTAGCTGGGACCTAGAGACAAGCCTCTAATCAAGCATTATTGCAAATGAGAGACACTTGAAGCTCTATAATCATAATCTTCTCCATAGGCTTGGAAGCTGCTCATTCCATTCCCGCTAAATCCTTTTTATCCACTTGATCAAGTGTCCTGTCACTGCTTGCTCTGTTACCTTAGGTCATCTGGAATGAGTATTGACTGCTTCCTTCTATTACTAGTTCATGCTTACCTGTGGTTACTATCTTCAGATTTTTTTTCTATAAGGTTAATTACTATGGCTCTACTTCTTTACTTGAATGGAAGAAATTCCTCGACCCCAACACTAAGTTAAATCTCTCTCTTATAGAGTTCCATAGGACCTTATATTACACTCATTTTTTTAAAATTTAATTATTCAATAAATACATGGGGAGTGATTTTTCTGTTCTAGGTACATCCGTTAATAAAATATGGAAAAATTCCATGCCTCATGGAGATGACATAACTGCATGCTCTTTAATGCCTTCATATCTCCACTAAAACAAAAGCTCTTTGAAAGCAAGGATCATAACTTTCTGTTTCACCACCATTTCCCTTGCACTTTTCAGAGTACCTGGAATATTGAAAAAGTACCATGAATATTTATCGAATTATCCAAAAAAAATAAGCATTGTGATTTTTCAGAACCACAGGTTGTTTTATTTGCTCATGAGCAAAGTCCAGTTGTGTAAAATTAACAATAACACTATGTCTAAAAAGTGATTAATGGAACTATTAAATTGAAACACATTAGTACATGGGCACTAGCAGTATGACAGCATTAGTTCCTTAAAAGTGAACAATTTCTACATAAATATTTGGATTTGTTTTATTCTCTGTCTTTTCAACAGACACCAAGGCAATGTTTAAGAATTTTCTAATACTCAGTTTAAGTATATGTAGTACATTAAAACTCATTTATGCATGTTAAAGTGACACCGAGGGAATATATAATATCAGATTAAGGCAGAGATTATTTTTTATTTTGTAGTAAACACACACACACACACATATGCAATCTTTGTAAAATGTGTTCAGAGAACATTGTGCTGAAGTATTTCTGTTGTTAATAAGGTGTTTAAAAATGTTGAGTTATTTGGACTCTTTTAATGAGAGCAGGGAGTTTCTAATAGTGAAATGCTAAAGGTCTGCAGTAAATTTTGCTTTAGGGAAGGGCTGATACATCCTGAAGATTATGCCCAAGATTCTCTTGGCATGGTTTCCAGAATTCTGAAGCATGACTACGCTGAAGTTTGTGTATGATATCGTCATATCCAGCAGGTTTGTCCAAACTGAGTCCCTTCCTGATTGCTTCTTACCTTTCAGGGAAACTGTGTGCATAAAAGAGTGAGAATGAGAGAGAAATATACATTCTCAAAGCTCAGAACCAGGGAAAGGTATGGTAAAGTCCTATATTAGAAAATATTTTGAACATGGTTCTTCAATATAATAAGTGACATTTATGTAGCACATTAGAATTTACAAAACATATTCATGTTAAAACCTCATTTAAAATCTCATAACAGCATTTTATATGTTAACCATATCTCAATAAAGTGTTTTTGAATAGAAAATAAGAGGAGAGGAAGTATAGACAAAAAAAGACAACTAACTCACTTGAGTTTTCTCAACCGCATAAAAATGGGAACTAGGTGAAAAAACAGGATCAAGAAAACTTTTCTTTAACAATGGCTGGATTTTTTCCAGACTGACCTTATATATCATGCTCCTATTTGCCTCCTTTCTCCACAATCTAATATAGGCTACAAATCAAATTGGAAACAAAAGAATAAGACAATTGAGAGCAAGACTTGTCTTCATGCCAGGCACAGAACTTTAGCATTCTCATCATTAGGAACTCTCTGCTCTCATTAACAGAGTCCAAATGATTCAAGTTTTATATTTATTTTTTATTTTTAAATTGGCAGATTTTGTTTTAACATTTTAGTCTTAACAGCTTTATTGAGTATAAGTGAAATACAAGCAACTGCATACACTTAATGTGCACAGTTTGATTAATTTGGACAATGCACATTGATGGTACATACCATCACCATATCAAGGAATAGACATATTCAGTGCTTCCCAAGGTTTTCTCGGATCTCTCCTTCCATTCTCTCTCTTTTTTAAAACATGAGATTGACCTTCTTAACAAATTCTGAATTGCACAACGCAGTATTGTTATCCACAGGCACAAAGCTGTACAGCAGATCTCAAGAGTTTATGCATTAATCATAAATGAAATTTTATACCCTTTGGATAACAACTCCCTGATCCTCCTACTCTTCAGCTCCTGGCAAGCAATATTGTATTCTCTTTTTCTATAAGTTAGGCTATTTTAGATTCCTCATCTATGAGGAGTTAAAGTGATATTTCTTCTATCTTAACCTGGTATGAGGGTAGCTTTTATCGCAAGCTAACAGGTGGAGCGGGCCATTTTTGCTAATGTTTTGTGCAAATGGCAACATTCAGTAAAATTACAAAATGGCAACATTTGTAAAAACTAACTTTAGTTTTACATATTTTTTTAATGAAATTTTTTGTGATTTACTATAAAATGTATACTGAATTATTTTTCTTAAATTTTAAACAGACAAATACTGGAAAACTCACTGGAAATTGAAATAAAAGTAATAAAATATGTAAAAATTCTGATTTATTGAAAATATTTTGAAAAAAGTACAATATGTAAAAAAAGAAAGAATGAAGATTTAGTAGTGTTTTTTTGTGTGATAATCGTTAAAACATTTTCCCCTGTGAAAGGGAATCTCACAATGTTTACACATGTAACTTGTTTCGCTTCGTTTTTTGTGTGCTGCACAAACCCGACATTGCTTTTGAGCAATTTTTTTTACCAGTACTGATAATTTTCATAGTCACATGTTTACTCATATCCATCGATAACCTTGTGGGAGGGTCTCTTCTTGAAGTTTTTCTTGTAGTAAATGTGGATGGTCCAGGGTCTGATGGGTCCAGATGGTCAGTGGTTTGATCCAATATTCCAGTAGAATCAGAAAGCCAATACAGTGCTGTTTCGTAAAGAATTTTTTTGTATTTCATTTTGTGTGCATGTACTGAATTATATACTACATATGAGTTGAAAAGGGCACAATTTATCAAGTACATTACCACATGTTTTGTCCATTTAGATGTCTTTTCCAAAATGCTATAATAAGACAAATATTGATCTGCGCGATCAACACCTTTCATATATTTATTGTAATCAATAAGAGCATTTGGTTTTATAATGTTTTGTCTTGTTGTTCGATCAATATTATGGCTCTTCTGCATTTCCGCAGCATGGATAGTAGAGATAAGAGATACTCTTCTCTTTGATTGCCAGACTTGTAGTAATATGTCCTTTTTTCTGCAAAAGATTGTTTCTCCTTTATTCAAACGTGTATTTTGAAGATACGGTGGTAAGCCTCTATTTTTTCTTATTGTTCCGCAAATTCGGATTTTGTTCTTGAGAAGCTGTGTAGCATCGGTCACACTATTGTAATAATTATCCATATAGACGTGATGCCAAATGCCTGTAAATGGTGAAACTATAGTTTGAATCGTTTCTATCAACCTTAGTCCTTGAGCAGCATACGTTTCAAAGTTACAAATGTAACCAGTATCACTCTCAGATAATATTCTCACACGTATTCCATATTTTGTAAGTTTTCCTGCATTATATACTCGGAAAAATAATCTTCCTCTCCATGCTATCATACCCTTATCCAATGATAAGTTCCTTTTTGGCTTGTACACATTTATAAATTTATCAGAAAAATAATTGATTATAGGCATGACTTTCACTAATCTTCCGGATTCTTCTATAATGTCTTCATTATTATTGAAGTGCCAAGCTGCCCAAATTTGTCGAAATCTATCCCTTGACATGATTTTGGAGAAAAATGGCGTTTCCAAGTACGGGTCTGTTGACCAATAATCATCTCACTTATCTTTGCGAACTTGTCCCATCAAAATTATTAGACCCCAAAATTTCTTCATTTCTGCGATTGTAATATATTTCCATTTGATAATTTTGTGGGATGTTTGGAATCGTTCAATATTTTGATAATGATATCTGTTTGATTCATCAACTAAATATTGAAAGACATCATCTTTTATAAATGATTCAACCGCATCAATCAGAGATTCTGGAGCAGCATTCGAAGTAACTCCAGGACGACCCATAAAATCTTCAAGAACTGGAGGTTCGTCAGTCGAGGACCATTCGTCTTCACTTTCATCAGAACTTGAAGATATAGTTTTGAGAGTAAAATTTGTAGGTACGGGGATATCTTCACTGTCGCTTTCATTGTCACTTTCCAATTCTGAATGATTTTCGATATCACTATCACACGAAAGATCCGATAAAGGATCAACACACAATTCTTCATCACTTTTGTTGTCAAATTGGCTCATGTCTCTCGAAATAATGTCACTTTGATCAAAATACAAAGATTTTGTGAAGTGTGCACCCTAGTGTGATTGTTAGAATCGCACTGAATGCGTGGCGAGACAGAGAATTGTATGACAGGATGACTCCACGCAGTTGAATAGATTACCATTATACCTGGAAGTACATACATAATTCACCATTGTATGTTAGAGACCCAAATTTTGTCCTTTGGAATTCGTATATCTGCATGTTAGCATCCCTTTAGAGCAATACAAAAGTATAAAAATAAACGTATTTATACGTTACCCACATTCTACCGCTGTTATAGAACAAATTGGGGGGCTGGACGATATGAAAGCCCCCCCCTTTTTCTGTACCCGGGGGTTTCTCCCCCTTACCAGGTTCATTTTGCCCAGATCCAGAGGAAAGATTCAAAAGGAAAAGAATTATTTATAACACACATAGTCCTTCCCTCTCCCTCCACCCAGTCTAGGGTACTGTATTTTACACAGGCTCCCAGAACCATCCACGTGGCCCTGACTCTCACCCAACCTGCGTGGTCCCAAGCCGTGTGGTACCGAAAAGAGACGCTCAAGCAGTGTGGTCCGGAAAAGAGATGCTCAAGAAGTATGGTCCAGGAAAGAGACACTCAAGCCATGTTCTGCCTGGATTTAAATCCCAGAGTCTCATTTCCGGCTCCTCACACAACTGGCCACAGCTGCCAGCATTCGGGGCAGGTGTGGCCCTTTGGTGTGGAGCCAATTATCTCCCTCTTTGGGGGCCCACCTCTTGGCTGCACCCTGTTACACCGCTAGTCTATAAAAAACGTATTAATACGTGTCCCGTGCTCCACCACCAGTCAACGTAAAACATATAAATACGTTTCTTGCATACAATGTGTTAATAGATATCCACTACGTGTTTACTTCTGTTATGTATAAATGAAAGTCAGATTTATGGGTAAAAGTAATCCTAAAATACATGCAACTTCTGACGTGGAGAGCCCCTACTGTTAGGTTGCTGTTTCACAGACATGTTGTTTGGCTTCATAACTTCTCTCTTCTTAAGCTCAGCACAGAGATGGAAACACTCCTTGTGGAGCTGGATTCTATAGCTCTCACCGAAGTCATTAAGGGCTTCTGTGGAACATTTTTACAGTAAAGGCTGCAGGGTCGAGCCCAAGATGACTCCTTTACTTGGAAAATGAGAAATGCTCTAAGATGTAAACACATAATGTGCACTCTAAAATATCCGGAGGTATTATCGCTACTGTGTGGAAAGAATATGCTCTTAAAAGCAGTGTGATTTGACTTTGGGTGGTGGGCACACAATGCAGTACACAGATCACACATCATAGAGATGTACACTTGAAACCAATATTCTCATTAACTAATGCTGCCTCAATACATTTAATATTAAAAAATGAAGCATTTTGATCTCACTAAGAGCGATCAAAGTCTTGGCCTACCTAAGTCTTTGGCCTTATTTGAATCCTAGTTTATTTTTCATAATTGCTACAGAAAAAAGTAAATATATATATACGTGCTGCTCAGGTACTACTTTTTCTTTTTATTTTTATTCATCAAACAATAAAACCTAAAATCATTGTTTCCTTACCTAAATGTAAATGTTGCAGTCAACTCCTTTTTAGAAAGAAATACATAAGAATTATTACAATGTTTTATTAACTTAATTATGTTGACAGAATAAATTTGTAGTCCAAGTGGTATAAATTAATCATCTTAATGTTTTCTTTTCTAGATCAAAGTGTTTTAGCTTTTAAATGTACTGTGTACATACATGTCACAGAAATTGGAAACAGGGCATCTTTTTTCAGCAGATATTATCATACTGAATTTTGAATGGGTTCCAAAAACAATGGAAATTGCTCTTTAAATTACTGCCTTAATGAACTGTTCAACATCCCATGAGCCAAAAATCAAATAATTGTTTTGGATGACATTCTTCAGTGATCAAATGGGCAAAACTGTATAATCATTTACTTCAGATCAGTTAAGTCATAGTTTGAGAATGTGGTGAGCGTGTCATGATGTAGAAGTGTGCAAAATCAGTGGACCAACAGGTGCTAAAATGAAGCTATTCTACAGTTAACAATTTACTGGAAAGAAACCACTAGAAAATACTTTTTGAGAGGTAGGCCCTGGTTGCATTGTTACATGTGCAAGAAAACTATCTCCCTTTGTCAGCAGCCAATCATTGAAATTAGTTGAAGATGAAACGCTTTAATTGAAAAGCTAACTGATTGTAGATGGAGCCTTTAGCTGGAAATATTAGTTGTCAATTGTAAGAGCGTGATTAGATTTCCTTTAGGGTTCAAGGGTTGTTTTCATCTTGCCTTTAAAAAAAATTCACAGGTAATTTCTCAGCTTTTAAGGATACAATTCAATAAAATTTCACAAATATACACACATAAATATCAAAGACCTTCATCAAGATACAGAACCTTGCCCTGGCTGGTGTAGCTTAGTGGATTGAGTGCCGGCCTGTGAACCAAGGTTTCCAGTCAGGGCACATGCCTGGGTTGCGGGCCAGGTCCCCAGTAGTGGGTGCACGAGAGGCAACCACACACTGATGTTTCTCTCCTTCTTTTTCTCCTTCCCTTCCCCTCTCTAAAAATAAATACATAAAATCTTTAAAAAATAGATACAGAACATTTTAATTATGCCTGGAAGGTCCTTCCTGCCCTTGTCCTGCCATTCCATCTCCTGTAGGCAAACATTGTTTCAGTTTTTGTTAAAATATTGACTGGTTTTAAACTTCATGTAAATAAAATCAAATAGTGGGCATTTATTTCTCTTTTTTTTTGCACAGTATAATGGAGCATACATTTTAAAAAATAGGACAAGATAATAGATATGAAAAATAGTAAAATGTGGGGCTTATCGAACACAATTGACAAATAGAAGAAAAATGCAAATACCCTTTGTATATTTTTGAACTTTTACTTTTTTCTTTGTTAAAGTATTTTTACTTAATAACTAATATAAAGAAGTCATTTATACTGGGGAAGATGAAATATAGTTATAATTTTAAAAATATTTTATTTTTATTCACTAGAGACAGATAAAGTCATAAATATCCAGAGTCCAAGGTAAATGTGATCAATATTACAAGAAATATATAGAAAACAGGCCAAGGGAGATGAAAGATGAATGAATTTATTTTCAAGGAAGATTTCACAGATAATGTCATAGGTATGCTAAACCTTGAAGAAGAGATAGAACTTAGAAAGTCAAAGACATAGATGAGAATAAAATAATAATGCTATTGTCATGCATTCTTATATTCTGTTCTGTTATGAATGATAGAAATAAGGTGAAGGTTGGGTGGTGGTAAATAATGACTTTATATCCACTTTACAGAAAACCTGATACAGTGTATGTAGTATATGTTGAGAATATTGATCATTACATGTGTTGCCCTTGACTGATAATTAAAATTATTTTATGATTAGAATATTATAAATAATAACTAATTATTCTGTTGACCCGACAGGCACAAATACACTGTTCCTTTTCCCTAATGTAGCAAATCTTCCCCTTGTCTCACCATGTGCTGTGACCCACCACCCGATTCACCATGGTAGTGGTTGGAAAAGGATTTAATGCCACAAGGGGACAATCTGCACAATTTAGGGAAAGAACTCAGTAACTGGGGTTACCTGAAGGGCCTGCTGGCCAGCAACTCCCTTGCAGCTCATCCTGTAATCACAGGATGAATGGCATGCTCATTAATTTCTTTTGAAATACTTATTAGTCACAGCAGTGAGATTTTCCCAGGAGCAAACAGCTGACCAATTCTTGCTGCAGTTTAATAGAACTTCTTGGCCTCAGGGATCACTGTAATGGGGGATTCCACTTGCACAGGTATGTGACACAGCCAAGGAAGAAAGTAAAGGTGAACTCTGCCTTAGCCTGCCCAGGCTCTGTGGTGACCTCTCAATAAAGGAGCAAAACTGTTAGAAGCAGTGGCAGAGCCTGGCTGAAACAGTGACCAACTGAAGTCCTCAGAGGAAAGAAGGTATTGGGAGAGGTGTTTAAACTCTGCCTGACTACTTTAGTAACTCAGGCTGTCAGTTTCAGTTTCTCTGAAAAATTATGGACATGTGTGATCCTGGTGGGAGGCCTGAAACATTCTGCTATATGTATATATATATATATAATTTTTATACACTGAAGCTTTTAACTTTCGACAGTCTAACATGTCACATTTATTATGAATTCATGAATGTCATTTTAAAATAAAAAGAACTTTGCCACATGCGATGGATGAAAGGCATCCTTAGGAAACATCCTAATATTGTAACTTTTCCTTTTACTGTTTCTTTGGTGGCACTCCATCCATTTTCTCAGGCTCACCTGCTTTCTCATAACTGACTTGGATCACATGGAGACTGTACATTTTATGAAGACAGGAATTTATCAGGCTTATCTTTGCCTCACTAAGCATTTAAAATAATGCATGGTTTGACAGTCAAGACTCAGTAAATAGAAAATGTTTAATAACATTACTCAACGACATGCTTATTTATGCTCCTTTGCTTAGATATTTTATGATGGTTAAAAATTTACCAAATTGAATGTTCTGCTAGCAACACAATCAAGACCACTATAATCCTCTTCTCTAATTCACTTAGAGTGGTGGTCCAGCTGGAAAACGTCAGAATTATCTTTAATCATTAGTATTTGAAAACTCCAGTTCACCTACTTGACAAATATTGTATGGCTTCCCACAGCTATACAAGGTAGATAACACCAAAATGCCTACCTTAGGGTCCTAAAGCTGGCACAAATTAGTTTTCAGAATAAGGACTTAATAGCTCATATTTATTACAGCTGTTGTTTTAAAACACTTGAAGCATATTATTTCATTTGATCAATTAAAAAATTAGGTTGGTGCTATTATTATCTTTATGAGCAAAGTGACTCACAAGGAAGTTAATTATTCAATATTATTCAACCCAGAGCCTAAACTCCAAATAACAACCATGGTGTGATTGTTGCTCTTGGTATCATATACTGACTGAGATTAAAAAAAATTACTGTTGGCTGTACATTTTCTTTAAAAATGGACTAAGGATATCTTGAGCTAAATATTTCTTCACTAGAGTTTCTTTCAGAGTCAGGAAATATTAACTTTTGGGAACAATCCAAAAGAACAACTAGAAGACTAATTAAAGTGTGTTATTGAAAAGAGACTGATAGGCGTTTATCACAATGATTCCTGGAAAGACAAATGCAAGTGGTGAAGAAGAACCTAGGCTTTCAGATTTTTGAAACAAATCAATCTGCATCTTATCTTACAGCTTTTTGCCTCATTAAAGCATACTGGTACCTCTACCTTTCCCCTGCACTTCTTCCCTTTTTAATTTGTCAAAGTTCTCAGGCATGTTAACATATTTCTGTCTTGTTGCATCTCCCTTCATCTCGGTGATACATTTTTAGTGGTAATTTAGTAAATAAAAGCTTTGCTCTTTAGGCTGTGAATTCAGATGAAATGGTTGTCATTTTAGAGAATCTAGTTAGTGAGTGAATGTTGTAAAAGGATCCAAAGAGCTTGGTGAGAACACCTGCCATGAAACCAGGAACTAAAAGATCACAGCCTGTTAAATGGTATCCGGAAAACCAAGAAAGATATCCAAGAGCTAAGAAAAATGTTCTGGAACGGGCAGTCAGTGTTCCATGTGGAACCCACAAAAATGAAACAACTAATAAGATCAGTCAACTTTGTTCAACTCACATGGGGGTATATATAGAGAAAATATCTTTGTCACAAAGGAGATAAGAAAAGAACTGTCTAGTGGTATTGATGAGTTCAGTATTTAATGCATAAAATGGGAAGAGTCAGAGGAACATTCCAGGTAAAATATTTTAAAAATTAAAGAAAATATACAGAAGAAATTTAGGAGAGGTCAAAGCCACATATAGTATAGTGAGAGTTATTTAGATACAAATTATACAAAACAATGTCACCACAGTGCATATGATTGCTGAAGGACTGTAGAAATGATGAGAAGGGGGAGAAGAAGATAGTTTATAAGGATTGGGCTTGAATTTAGACAATGTCTTTAGTTGGGGTTAGGAGACAGAAACCCAAAAAGTAAAAGTGATTGGTCGAAGAAACTCTAGATGAATTTAAATGGTCCTGTTTGTTATCAAATATCACAATTACATTTTCTGTTTGCTTGTTTTTAGAAGTTAATAGTAACTCTTACACTTGACACTCCCTCTTAATTTATACCACTAGGGTTGGCCATTTTGTTGAATAATTGAATGTTTCTTCCTCTAAGGGACCAATGACTTATGCCCTTTTGATTTTTTTTCAACTCTGAATGATTCACACAAAGAATACTGACTGAGTGACTAGTATGGATGAGGAGATATTTTGATGGCACATTTTCCCCAGGAGAACACTATGCAATTATCAAAGATTAAGAAGTACTCTAAACATATATGTTTTTGCTTTTGTGCATAGATTATCCACAGACGGGACTTCCTTAGCCCAATTACCAAGAGAACAGAATCTGGAGCAAGGCATTATGTGGAAGCTGAAATCCCAGAGCAGGGAGATTGAAGGGAAAAGAGACTGAGACAGTGAGGGTACAACCAATGTAATGTGTCACTGTTCTGTCCCCTGCTTTACACTAAATCACAAGATACACCCATCACTAGCACATGGCAGGTGTTCTTGCATACACTGTGGGGAGCGCAACAAACAAAATAGGCAAAACCATCTGCCCACGTGGAACTTATATTCATATTACATCACCTACTTTTCTGGTATTTTATTAACTTTGCAAATTTATTTGGAGAAAATCAATAACTTCATATGAAACTTTCTACCTAGAAACATGGTATGTCTAAGGCCACCACCACTTTGCAACTCCAGGGAACACTATTCCCGTAGGGTCATCTTGCCAGTTTTCTGCGGATCAGTTAGAATTGTGCTTCTTACACCTGAACTTGAATTAGAACTGAGGTTTTAATTCAGTTGATCTGGGATGGGTCCTGATACTTGGCATTTCTAGTAAATTCCCTGATAATGCTGATGTGCCAGTGTGACTGGTCTGCCAACCAAGATTTCGACTGGCAGATATTGGAGGATGTATTGGATGGTTTGGATCTAATGGGTATCAGTGTCAGGCTCTGTCTTCCTTATAACCTGACCAGACAGTTTCTCTCTCCTAATCACAAGCCACATTGTACACTTACAGTTCCTTCCTTGTTTCCAGTCAATTACTTTAATGCTTCTTTGCATTTGGTCATGCTATTGTCTTAGCCATCAATCTATAGTCCTCTCCCTACATTCCTAAATGGTTTTCTTCCCTGATGTGAACTGGAAGAACATTAGCTATTATCTAGTCTACTGCTCTGATTTACAAATGAGAAAACTAATTTTTCCAGGAAAGTTTCCTCACTGATAATATCGTGTTCAATTTACGGCCATTTCAGGGGAAGGGGATTACACAGAGTTAAGTATCTAAGTTGTAGCACATCAAACTTCTGTTCAGTTCAAAACATTTTGCATTTGTTTCCTATGCTGGGAAGTATTTTAGGTGCTGTGAATACACTGGCAAATAAGACAGGCAAAGTTCTTGTCCTCATGGGACTTTATAAAAATTGTTGTTCAAGTACAGTCCCCATTTTCCCTTCACCACACTCCCCTGCCCCACCCATCCCCACCTCGCACCCGCAATCCTACCCCTCCTTGGCTTTGTCCATGGGTCCTTTATACATGTCCCTTGATGAACTTTCCTTTCCTTTTCCCGATTACCCGCCCCCCTCCATCCCCTCTGGTGACTGTCAGTTTGTTCTTTATTTCAATGTCTCTGGTTATATTTTGCTTGCTTGTTCTTAGTGGAACCTAATCAACAACACAAACAAGCAAGCAAAATACAACCAGAGACATTGAAGTATTTATGGAGAGATATTAAGTGTAAAAGAAAGCAAAGAAAGATATGAAGGTAGAGCATTCTGTGAAGAGAAAAGTACAGATATCTTGATATGAACTTGAGGTTGATCTTTTAGCCAAGTGATGAATATATGATAGTGGCTGGAGTGGGGTGAACAAGGAGAGTAGATAGAAATGTGATCAGAAAAGGAGGCAGTGATCAGAGCACAGATGGGCTCATAGGTTATAGCAAAGAACGTGGAGCTAATTTTAAACAAGAAGAGAGGTGATGGGAGTACGTAAACCAGGGAATAAAATGACTTGATTGTTTTGGCAGTTATAAAGGAAAGACTCTAATGGGCAAGAGTGAAAGGAGATATGACAGTTAATCAAAAATGACTCTAGCTACTTTAGCATGAGTACATTTGATGAAGTGAATCAGGTGTTTACAAATTCCACGGAGTCCTAACAGGAGTGGGCCATAACCTGGCTTCAACAATGCGAGAATCAGAAAGCTAGATCAAGATCTTATTTGTCATCATTCATCATGCTGCAGGTACATTTACCTCTCAACACCTAGAGAAGTGGAGAATGGATCCTAGGATGCTGCTGCAGAAAAAATTCAATTTCTATAACTTTGTTAGTGATCAAGAAAAAATGAAACCAAAGATTGAGGAAGATCGCCTCTGCCTTACTTCTACCTTTCAAATTTTGAACAACCACATCAAAATGCAAAACAAATTGACATTTTAGAAGCTTGCTTTCAGAGAAGTCTGGGAAATGTAGATTTCAATTCCCTGTGCTTCTAGGACAGAAAAGTACTCCAGAAAAAGAATAGGTTGATAATGAAGCAAGTCTAGTCTAGGAGAGAGAACAGTGATTTGAGTAGAGGACATGGGGAGAAATCATCAGAATCTGGATACTATAGTTGGATTAATATCTACCATATTTGTTTTTCTGTTTGTTTTTCTTGTTTTTGATCTTATTTTTGTCTTCCACTCTTGTTTTGCTTTTTGTGATTTTAATTGAGCATTTTACATGTCTACATTTCTTCTCCTTTCTTAGCATGTCAGTATACTTTCCTTTAAACTTGTTTTTCAGTGACCACTCTAGAATTTATATATGTAATTACAGGTAGTTCAACTCTACTTTTAGATAATACTATAGCACTTCACAAGTAGTGTGAGTTCCTCATAACAACATAATTCTTATTCTTCCCCCCACTTCATCACTTGTATCTTTGTTGGTATTGTTGTCATTCATTTTACTTATATATAAACTTACGTATAATGCACATAAGATCTATAAAAGCATACATCTTTGAATATATTGTTGCTATTAAAAATTGTTAGTTGGTAGGTAAACTAAGAATAAAAAAATAAAATTGATTATTTTACCTTCATTTATTTCTTTTTTGATGCTCTTTTGGGATTTTTTCTTTATCTTTGATTTTTTTTATAGTTTGAAAATGATATGCTTAGATCTGAGTTTCAGACCATATTATTTTCCTTCTCTCTAGAGAACTTTATTTAAAAACATAAGTTTCTTGGTAATAAATTCCCTCAATTTTTAGTTTTCTGGGAAAATTTTTATTTCTCTATCATTTTTAAGGATAATTTTGCAGGGTAGAGAATTCTAGGATGGTGTTTTTTCTCTTATTATTTTAAATATTTCACTCTACTTTTTTTCTGCATGGTTTCTGAGAAGAAGCAGTATTCATTTTTTCTCTTTGTTTTTCTATCTTTAAGGTGTTTTCCCTCCTGACTTCTTTTAGGATTTTTTTCTTTATCTTCACATATTTTATAGTTTGAAAATGATATGCCTAGATATATTGGGGGGTATTTATCCTTCTTGCTGTTCTCATAGCTTCCTGTATATTTGGATTAGTATCTCACATTAATTCGGGGAAATTCTCACTCATTTTTTATTTTAATGTTACTTCTGTTCCTTTCTTTGTTTCTTTTCCTTCTGATGGTCTCATTACATGTATGATACATCTTTTATAGTTGCCCCATAGCCCTTGAATATATTGTTCTGTTGGTTTTCAGTCTCTGCTCTCTTTTCTTTTCAGTTGTTGAGGTTGCTATTGAGATATCCTCAACCTCTCAGATTCTTTTTTCTGCTATGTCCAGTTTACTTGTAAGTCTACCAGAGGCATTTTTGGTGATAGCCAGACATAATATATAAGGTGAAAGGAGCACTGTAAAGAGGACTTTAGAAATGTGGTTGTGAGGTGTATGTGTGTGTGGGGGGGGGTGGAATTCTGTAGCCTTATAATTAGGTCTTAGTCTTTTAATGAGCTTGTGCATATGCACTGTAAAGTTCACAAATATGTCTTAGTTTTTTCTCCCCCCTAAGGTTGGAGAGGATGGCTAGAATGGGCTAGAGTTGGTTACTCCCTTGTCCCATATGAAAGGCAAGAGCTAACTGGAGTTGCATATTTCCTTTCCTGAAAGTCACTTAGTCTCTGATAATGTATCAGTAGGTTTCTCCTGAAGGAGACCTTATTAAGAAGAACAAGGTGCCTGGCATATTTCAATTTTTCCTCCTTCCACTGCTGGAAACATGAAGATATTTTTCTTTAATATTTGTTATGAGAATCTAGTGGAGCTCTTGGAGGTTGTAAGGAGTTTTCTATGATTGTGCCCCCTGAAGTTTTGAAATTTCAGAGATGTTCACACCAGCTTCCAGGATTTTGTCAATTGTGGCTCTCTAATCTTAGAACAGCAGTTTGTCTGTGTCCTCGCCTCTCTAACAGATCCTGGAAAGGTGATATTTCAGGCTCTGTAGCTTTTTACTTATTGTTTACTGAGTGGTGACTTTTAAGATCCTTACATGCAAAACCAAAAACCACAACACAAGTTTTATTATAAGTAATTTATGGATAAATAAATACAAGATAAAGATTTTTTTTAATTTGCCCAAGGTTATATAGTTATTAAATAGTTGAACAAGTATTAGATACTAGATTTTCTGACTCTGAAGCTCAACACCAGTAATTTCTCTTCCTTGTCTAATCTGGCTAGATGACTGATAGTAAATATGTGTGAAGTAGCAGTTGAGTAAAGAACTATTGGAATTAAATTGCCACTATATGCTCCCTGTTTAAACTGCACTCACCTTAATTTAGCATTTCAGTCATTCTCATGTCATGGAAAAAATGGCTATCAGGAGAAATTTGGGTAAGTGGGAGTTTTAAGAGAGAGTCAAACAATGAAAAAGCACAAATTGTTTTTCAGTGGTAGAAGTGAAATTCATATAAGCTCAGTTGGGCAGTCTGAGATTTTCTTCAACCAATAATGGAGTGAGAAGTTTTAAGGAGCAACTTGAGCATCTCTCACTCAAATGCTGCTACTTGAAAATCATGAAGGAAGTCAGTGAAAACAGCAACGAGGCCTAGAAATACTTAAATTCATTCAAAAGGTTTCTTATTTAAAACCAGATTTCCAAAGATTTGGAAACTAAGAATAACATGGAAAAAGCAAATGCAATATAATTATAAGCTGTAGGAGAACATAAAATGTGTGTTATTCTGAAATATAGTCAGTGCCCCTTCTTCAATCAACTGAGAGTAATTCTGTATGAGCACAGACTTTTAGAGCTTTCTTCTTTCAAATTTTTAGTAATTTCAATATTCAAGGAATATGGGTATTTTGAAGAGGTATGAGTGTACAGATCTTTACAAAATAAACATCCTTTCTTATGATGTAAAGGGAAATGAAAAATTATAGGAAATTAGTGATACCTATAAAGAAAAACAACAGTTTATAGAAAAATCTAAAATATTTCAACTTTTGTTCAGATGCTGATCCTCCATGAAGAAATGAAGCCATTAGATATAATTGTCAACAAGGGACATAGAAAAAGCCAAGAACTGTGATTTCAGTAAAACTGGTCAAGGGATTCAAGAGACATGTCTACCATATTTTGTCATTTGTATAGATTTCAGAACTAATCTCTTTCAACTTTTCAAAAAAACTATATATGTACATGTCATTATTCCTCAACAAACTGTGCACTCCTCTAGACAAAAAGTATTATCTTCATGTTTTTGCATCCCCTATAATATCTTGTGTTATTTCAGATTCTGGATGTGTTTTGTAGTATGGTTTCAGTATTTACACAGATGTTGTGGGAATTGGATTATATTCAATATCGTCAAACAAATGGCAAAATACTAATGAATGCGAATAGATACCAATTATTAACAAAAAGTCTCAAGTTATCCTCAAATAAATGGAAGAGAGTAATTCATAACTGAGACTGAATTAAAAGTTAAGTAGGAAATAATCATGTATTATTATTAGCAAAGTCATTGGAAAGCTAAGGGCAATATTTTTGGAGAACTTTACTCACAAATTGGAAGAAAATGACAATGGTCAGTGGTAAAATGAGAGACTAAAAACAATCTAAACTTTGAACATATTGGAAGAAGTGCTAGCTTTAGAGAGATTATTAGATGCTGTTTTATGAAAAGAGAATAAGATGACCAAATAGAGGAGAACAATATAATTGTATTTTTGCGTTAAGGGACATCCATCAGAAACATTAGAATATTGTACTAAAGAAACAGTAAATATAATCAATATCACAGAAAGACAGGATATAACCTCTATACCTTCTCGATTTTGGTATGAACTTTAAACTGCTCTAAAAGTACAGTCTTGAAAAGATTGTCACAAAGGTTATACAATATCACCTATAGATCAATACAGTGGTTTAAATACGAGCTGTGAAATAGTTATTTCTCAGTAACCACCAGTTTTACCACTTCTTTCTTCTGGAAGTGCTTTCAGTCATCATTTTAATTTTCTCTATCTTATTCTGAGAACCTAACAGTTGGTTGAAGAGCTTGTTCTTGAGTCCTGGCTTTGTTTCCTATTAAACAAAGCAGTACTACTAAAGTGCTTCTTTAATAGATTAGCACAAATTTAGTGACTTAACACAACACAAATTTACTGTGTGTTCAATATCAAGGTGCAGTTCTAAAATGAAGGTGTAGGTAGGGCTGCATTCTTTCTGGGGACTCAAGGAGAGAATCTGTTTTCGTGCCTTTTCCAGTTTCTAGAGGCTCCCTGAATATATTGGCTCATTGCCCCTTCCTCCATTTTCAACACACATCATTCCAACCTGTTTGCATCATCACACCTTCCTTTTCTGACTCTGATTCTGCTTCTCCCTTTCCCCTTATAAGGTCCCTTGTGACTACTTTGAGCCCATCTGAATTATCCAAAATGATCTCCCATGTCAACAATTTAAATTAAACACATCAGCAAAGTCCCTTTAGACATGTGAAGTGACACATTCACTGGTTCTGGGGATCAGGAGGTGGATACTTATGGGAGCAATTACTTTGTCTACCTCAAAGCCAGACTGCCTGAATTACAATCCTAGTTCTGCTGTTCATTTCCTGTTTTTTCTTAATATAAATTATTTAACCTTCCTAAAACTAAATTTTAACTGTGACGTGAGCTTGTAATAGTATCTCATAGGACTGTTGTGACAATTAGATGGGATTGTACCATGTACGGAGATTATCATTGATTTATGTAAATAGATACTTGATCAATCTTAGCTATTGTTTTTATTAACCCCATCTGATAGAAACAAACTCATGTTAACCAAGCTTACGAAACTTAATGCATAAATTTATAATTAGAAGTGCAATCTTGGAACTGACAATATTATTATTTACATAAAGTATAAAAGCCATTTTACAAATATAAGTGAATTTGATAGATGAATTCGGAAAAAAGCACAAATAAATGAAGGCAAGTTTCTGGGCTGGGATTTCCTTCAGTTAAATCCTTGCTAGTCAAAATGCGCTAGCATCACCTGGCAATTTTTTGGCATACAGAGTATCAATCCCCACTCCTGACCTTCAGATGAGAATGTGAATTTTCCTGTGATCCCCAGGTCATTTGTATGCACATTAAAGTTTGAGAAATACCATCCTTGACAATTTTTAAAAAGGCATAGTGCTTTGCCCAGGTGTACCCATTTGTCTTCAACATCATTCCTCTGTCACTGCTTTCACAGCTGGAAATCACCACCACCATCCATCAATGCATTTTGTCTGTACGTATGTCAATACCTTCTAAAGGGAATGATTATAGACACTTTCCAACTGAAAAATACTTGGAAATAATATTTTCTGATTATTTTGTGACTTAAAGTTTAATTCTAGGTGCATGTTCTTAAGTTCCTTTGTTCTAAGCTGGTGAAGGAATGTGAGGTTGCCTCCCAAAGGTCTAGAAGTAACAGTTACACAGTCCTCCAAAAATCGGGTATCTACTTCATTTCTTTTTTTTTTTTTTAAGATTTTATTTATTTTCAGAGAGAGGAGAAGGGAGAGAGAAAGAGCAATGTATGGTTGCCTCTCACATGGCCCTCACGGGGACCTGGCCCGCAACCCAGGCATGTGCCCCAACTGGGAATCGAACCGGGACCCTCTGGTTCCCAGCCTGCGCTCAATCCACTGAGCTACACCAGCCGGGCTTCTACTTCATTTCTTAATACCACACAGAGTTCTATCATTAGGATATTTCAAAAAATAGGTCTACAAGAAAACTCAGATAATGAGAATTAATTATATTAATCAATCATTGGTAAATAATAAATTTTCAATGAGAAATAAGGGAAAAGCAACCATATGTATTACATTTCCTTCAGACTGAAGTATGATCTTTTCAATGACAGGAGATATAAAACTTAAATAGCTTTGAAAATTTACCCACCAAACATGAAAAGATAAATGCATAGCAGGTCTATGCTTGTCTTCAAAAGTTGTTGGAGTCACAAATTAACATTAGAGATGTAAAGATATTGAAAATAATTTGGTGAATTATGACCTTTTTAAAATTTTTACGTTTTTTAATTATTTATTTTTAATATATTTTATTGATTATGCTATTACAATTGTCCCATTTCACCCCTTTATTCCCCTCGGCCCCATACCCCCCATTCCCCTCCCTTTAGTTTTTGTCCATGGGTCATACACATAAATTCTTTGGCTTCTACATTTCCTGTACTATTCTTACCCTCCCCCTGTCTGTTTTCCACTTACCGTTTATGCTACTTATTCTCTGCACCTTTTCCCCCTCTCTCTCCCTCCCACTCCCCTGTTGATATCTCTCCATGTCGTACATAAATCCCTTTAAAATTTCATATAATAAAGGCTGGGTGATGTTGAACTCCTTCAACTTGACCTTATCTGAGAAGCACTTTATCTGCCCTTCCATTCTAAATGCAAGTTTTGCTGGATAGAGTATTCTTGGATGTAGGTCCTTGCCTTTCATTATTTGGTATATTTCTCTCCAGCCTCTTCTTGCCTGAAAGGTCTCTTTTGAGAAATCAGCTGACAGTCTTACAGGAATTCCTTTGTAGGTGACTGTCCCCTTTTCTCTTCCTGCTTCTAAGATTCTCTCCTTATTTTTAATCTTAGGTAATGTAACTATGATGTGCCTTGGTGTATTCCTTTTTGGGTCTAACTTCTTTGGGACTCTCTGAGCTTCCTGGACTTCCTGAAAGTCTATTTCCTTTGCCAGCTTGGGGAAGTTCTCCTTCATTATTTGTTCAAGTAAGTTTTCAATTTGTTGCTTTTCCTCTTCTTCTGGTACCCCTATAATTCGGATGTTAGAACATTTAAAGATGTCCTGGAGGTTCCTAAGCCTCTCCTCATTTTTCTGAATTCTTGTTTATTCATTCTTTTCTGGTCGAATGTTTTTTTTCTTCCTTCTGGTCCACACCATTGATTTGAGTCCTAGTTTCCTTCCCATCACTATTGGTTCCCTGTACATTTCCCGTTATTTCTCTTAGTGTACTCTTCATTTTTTCATCTAATTTGTGACCAAACTCAACTAATCCTGTGAACACACTGATTACCAGTGTTTTGAACTGTGCATCTGATAGGTTGGCTATCTCTTTGTGGCTTAGTTGTATTTTTTCTGGAGTTTTGATCTCCTCTTTCATTTGGGCCTTTTTTTTTGTTGGGGTGCCTGTTACTTAGTAAGGGGGTGGAGATTTAGGTATTCACCAGGGCAGGGTAACCCACATCACTGTGTTGTGACACTACCTGTGTGGAAGGGGTCCAAGAGGGGACAATGGCGCTTCCTCCACTCTCTGCTGGCTTTCTGTCACTTCCCCCACTACCTACAAGCAAATTGGGCCCATCTGTGCTGATTCCCTGGTGGGTGGGTTTGTGTATGTTCTAGGACCCTGTGGATCTCTCCAATGAACTCCCCTGTTGTGGGAATGTGTCTGTTGAAGCCGCAGCAAACTGCGAGCTCCAGGCGCACGGCCACTGTATGAACCCATTTGTTGATCTTGGGTCACTAGGAAATAGGTCACTAAGGAAACGGGGTAAGAAAACATGGGTCACTAAGAAAATATAGGTCACTAAGGAAATGGGGCAAGAAAACTGTCAAGCACTGCTTGATTTAAGAGATATTATGTAAAGGAGTTATATCATTTTAATCAATAAATAACCAGTGGCTCCAGTGATTCAGAGTTTCTCTCTATTCACCTGCCTTCAAGTGTGGTGTCTTATTTTCTCTCCACACCTGTGAGGCTAGGTGTTGCTACCTCAGCCCCGACAGGTGTTTTCAATCAGTGGTTTGAGGCTTTATTTCTCCTCATTGGAGCCCTGGGTTGCAAGGTCTGTTTCACTCCCCAGCTTTTTCTCCTGGTTTATCTGCGCACGAATGAGGGACCGCCTAGTCCACCAGTCTTGGCCCCGCTGGGTCCCGGTCGGCCATCTGCGAGTTTCACCCAGTGTGCCAGCCACAGGTCTCTCTGGGCAGCTGCAGCGTTGCCCGTGCCACTCCACAAACAGCTCCACAAACAGTCATTTCACCATGCGCTCTCTGCCCGGCTCCGCCCCACTTACTGGTCTGGATGAACATGTCCTCTTTAATTCCTTGGTTGTTGAACTTCCATACAGTTCTACTTTCTTTCAGTTTTGGTTGTTATCTGTTTTTTAATTTTTGTTTTCCCTCTTTTGGTTGTGCGAGGAGGCACAGTGTGTCTACCTACGCCTCCATTTTGGCTGGAAGTTCCTCGAATTATGACCTTTGAACATTACTTAAATATACAAGGTTTATAGACTTGTAGGCTTATAGTGTGAGTACATGAAATACAGAGTTCATTTTTGTATTATTATTAAGTATTTTATTTACTGTATGAACAATTATAAACTTACTTTTGCCTCACCGTGTATATTTAGTGAGTATCTGTTGTGTGTAAGGCCCAGTGCTACTCACACTTTTTTCAATGCTGACATCCCTATAAAATCTTCACCAAATGAACCTGTTGGTAAACCCAAAGTAAATTTATTCTTACCTTGATATGTGAGAGCACTAAACTGACAGAGTCTTTCTAGCCTCTTGAAAGAGAGAATGCAAAGTTTGGATATTTATGAGGCTTCAGAGTGTGGCTTACAGAAGATCTTTCAACACAGCATGGTAGGGAAGAGAAAGAGAGAAACATCTATTTGCTGTTCCACTTATTTATGCACTCATTGGTTGATTCTTGTATGTGCCCTGACTGGAGATTGAACCCACATCCTTGGTGTATCAGGATGATGCTCTAACCAATTGTGCTACCTTGCCAGGGATGCAACGGGTTTTTGTACATTGATTTTGTGTCCTTCAACATTGCTGTATTTGTTTATTGTTTCTAATAGTTATTTTGATAAGAGTCTTTAGCATTTTTAATACAAAGAATCATGTACCTACAAAAATTGATAATTTTACTTCTTCATTCTCAATTTGGATGCCTTTTATTTCTTTCTCTTACCCGATTGCTTTGGCTAAGACTTCCAGTACTATGTTGAATAAGAGAGGTGAGAGTGCACATCTTTGTCTTGTTTCTGATCATAGAGGAAAAACCTTTATTTTTTCAACATTGAGTATGATACTAGTTGAGGTTTGTTATATATGGCCTTTATGATGTTGAAGTAATTTTTCTCTACCTGTTTTAATCAGTGTTTTAATCAAAAATAGATGTTATATCTTATTAAGTGTTCTTTCTGCATCTATTGATAAGATCATATGATTTTTACCCCCCCCCTTTTTTTTTAAGATTTTACTTGTTTTTAGAGAGAGGTGAAAGGAAGGAGAAAGAGAGGGAGAGAAACATCAATGTGTGGTTGCCTCTAGCACGCCCCCTACTGGGGACCTGGCCCACAACCCAAGCATGTGCCCTGACCGGGAATTGAACCAGCAACCCTCTAGTTCACAGACCGGCATTAAATCCACTGAGCTATACCAGCCAGGGCATTTTTACCCTTTATTTTTTAATGTGATATATTGATTTGTGTATGTTAAACCAACATTGTGCCTGGAATGAAGCCCACTTGATCCTCATGTATTGTTTTTAATGTATTATTGTATTTGATTTGCTTGTATTTTGTTTAGTATTTTTGCATCTGTATTTATCAGAGATAGCGGTATTATCCTTGCCAGGTTTTAGTATAAGAGTTATGTTGGTCTCATAAAATGTGTTAGAAAGTATTGCCTCTTCTTCGATTTTTTTGAAAGAATTTGAGATGGCTATTTCTATTTTCTGACTATGGATCGGTCTATTTAGATTATCCATTTCCTTATGACTTAGTCTAGGAAGGTATATATTTCTAGGAACTTATCCATTTTTCTAGGTTATTTGGTAGCATATAGACTTTGATAGCATTTTTGTATGATCATGTGTATTTCTGTGATATCTATGGTAACTTCTCTTTCATTTCTGATTTTGTTTATTTGAGTCTTCCTTAATGAGTTTAACCAGAGGTTTGTCAATATAGTCTATGTGTCTGTTTTTCTGCTGATACCATGCTGTTTTGATTATTGTCACTTTGTAGTATGAGTTGAAGTCAGGGAATGTGATTTCTGCAAGGCTCAATACCTCAACATTTCAAAGAAATCCTGAGGAAGAAGAAAAAAGCCAAAGGAATCAAACTCCCTGACTTCAAATTATACTACAGAGTGCCAATAGTCAAAACAACATGATATTGAAAGAAAAAACAGACTCACAGACCAATAGAACAGAATTGAGAGCCCAGAAATAAAACCCCATGGGTGTGGTCAAATAATTTTTGACAAAGGAGGCAAAAACATACAATAAAGAAAATAAAGCCTCTTCAATAAATGATGCTGGGAAAATTGGAAAGCCACATGCAAAATAATGAAACTAGATAACAGTTTGTCCCAATGTAAAAAAATAACTCAAAATTAATAAAAAAAAACTAAGTATGAGACCTGAAACAATATATTAGATAAAAGAAAACATTGGCACTAAATTTATGAACCTTGCTCATGGAAAAGGTTTTATGAATTTGACCCCAAAGGCAAGGGAAGGAAAGGTAAAAATAAATAAATGGGACTATATCAAACCCAAAAGCTTCCATACAGTGAAAGAAACTACCAACAAAACAAAAAGGCAGCCAACCAAATGAGAGGAGATATTTGCAAACAGCTCTAACAATGGGTTAATATCCAAATTATATATAGCTTACATAATTCAACACCAAATAATCCATTTAAAAAATGACAGAGGACCTGAACAGATACTTATCCTAAGAAGACATACAAATGGCCAGCAGTTTTATGAAAAGATATTCAATTTCACTAGCTATAGTGGAAATGCAAATCAAAACTATAATGAGATACCACCTCACACCTGTTAGTATAGCTATTATCAACAAAACAAGTACTTATAGGTGTTAAGAGGTTGTGGAGAAAAAGGACCACTCTTTTAACGCTGGTGGGTAAATAAACTGGGAAAGCCACTATAGAAAACAGTATGGAGGTTCTTCAAAAAATTAAGAATAGCCCTGGTCTGGTGCCACAGTTGGTTGGAGTGTCATCTTATACACCAAAAAGTGGTGGATTTGATTCCCACTCAGGGCATTTACCTAGGTTGCAGATTTCATTCTCAGTTGAGGTGCATATGGAAGGCAAGCAATTGATGTTTCTCTGTCTCTCTACCCTCCTTCCTCTCTCTAAAATCAATAAATGCATGCTGGGCTGAGGGTTTAAATTTCTTTTTAAAAAAAATTTAAAAAGAGAGTTACCTTATGATCCAGTAACGCTTCTTCTGTGTACCTACTCAGTAATTTGAAAACATTTATTAACCAAGATATATGGGCCCCTATGTTCACTGTAGCATTATTCATGGTGGCCAAAACATGAAAAAATCAAAGTGTCCTTTGACAGATGACTGGATAAAGAAAATGTGGAATATTCCATTGTGGAATGGAATGCTGCTCAGCCATAAAAAAAAAAAGATGAAATACTGTCATTTGAAATAACATGGATGGCTCTGGAGAATATTATGCTAAGTGAAATAAGTCAGACACTAAAGTTAAGAATAATATGATATTACTCATTGTAGGATATAAAACTGAAAGCAACAAATGTACAAATAACAAAAGCAAACAACAACTAACTCATAGATATGGACAACACTATGGCGATTACCATAAGGAAGCAGGAGGGGATGATAAAGGATAAAAGGGTCAAATATATGGTGATGGAAGATTTGACTTTGGATGGTGGGCACCCCAATGCAATATACAAATGTTGTATCATAGAATTAATTGTACAGCTGAAGCCTATGCCATCTTAGTAACCAATATTAATAAAATACATTTAATTAAGAAATTAAAATTTGGGTATACAACAGAACACAAAAGTTTACATTAAATTCTAAAATAGGTTTGTTCTGATTACACATGTATAGTTGCTAAGGAAAAATAACAGAAATAAAAAAATAAAAATCACCAAATTCCACCAGGACAGGGCATTCTTAACATATTAACATTTATGTTGCATTTATATATGTTTAGCTTGTATGCATACATAATATATGCATAGGGAAAAGTATACATATTTTAAACAAAAATTGGGTCCATATTATCAATAAACTTTGTAGGCAATTTTATTTTTCGCTTTAGTAAAAATGCCATGAGCATTTTCTAATGTTATCAAAAGTTATCTGAAGACTTAATTTTTTAATATCTGTGTATATATATTGTTTTTTTAAATATATTTATTGACCATGCAATTACAGTTGTCCCATTTCCCCCTTTATTCTCCTCCACCCTGAACACCCCCTCCCACAAGTATTCCTCTCCTTTAGTTCATGTCCATGGGTCATGCACATAAATTTTTTGGCTCCCACATTTCCTATACAATTCTTAACCTTTCCCCGTCTATTTTCTACCTACCATTTATTTATACTACTTATTCTCTGTACCTTTTCCCCCTCTCTCCACCTCCTACTCCCCTGCTGATAACCCTCCATGTGATCTCTGTTTCTGTGATTCTGTTCCTGTTCAGGTTGTTTGTTCAGTTTGTTTTTGTTTTTGTCTTTTTTTTTTTTAGGTCCAGTTGTTAATAACAGTAAGTTTGTTGTCATTTTATTCATATTTTTGATCATCTTCTTTTTCTTAGATAAATTCCTTTAATATTTCATATAATAAGGTCTTGGTGATGATGAACTTCTTTAACTTGACCTTATCTGGGAAGCACTTTATCTGCCCTTCCATTCTAAATGATGGACAGAGTAATCTTGGATGTAGGTCCTTGCCTTTCATGACTTGGAATACTTCTTTCCAACCCCTTCTTGCTGTAAGGTTTCTTTTGAGAAATGAGCTGACAGTCTTATGGGAACTCCTTTGTAGGTAACTGTCTCCTTTTCTCTTTCTGCTTTTAAGATTCCTTTTCTTTAATTTTGGCTAATGTAATTATGATGTGCCTTGGTGTGTTCCTCCTTGGGTCCAACTTCTTTGGGACCTCTGAGCTTCCCAGACTTCCTGGAAGTCTATTTCCTTTGCCAGATTGGGGAAGTTCTCCTTCATTATTTTTTCAAGTAAGTTTTCCTTTTCTTGCTCTCCTCTCCTCCTCTGGAACCCCTATGATTTGGATTTTGGAATGTTTAAAGTCATCCTGGAGGTTCCTAAGCCTCTCCTCATTTTCTTGAATTCTTGTTTCTTCATTCTGTTCTGGTTGAATATGTCTTTCTTCCTTCTGTTCCAAACTGTTTATTTGAGTCCTGGTTTCCTTCCCTTCACTATTGGTTCCCTGTACATTTTCCTTTATTTCACTTTTCATATCTTTCATAATTTCCTCAATTTGGGGACCATACTCAACCATTTCTGTGAGCATCCTGATTACCAGTGTTTTGAATGGTGCAACTGATATGTTGGCTATCTCTTCAATGCTTAGTTGTACTTTTTCTGGAGCTTTTGATCTGTTCTTTCATTTGGGCTTTTTTTTTTTGTCTTGGTGCACCTGTTATGTAGTAAAGGGAAGAGCCTTAGGTGTTCACCAGAGTGGGGTAACCCAAGTCATTGTGTTGTGACACTGTCAGTGGGGGAGGGGTCCAAGAGGGAACAATGCCGCTTTCTCTCTGCCAGTTTTCAGTCACTTCCTCTGCTACACACAAGCAAATTGAGCCCTTATGGTACTAATTCCTACATGGGTGGGTTTTTGTATGTTCTAGACCCCTTGGGTCTCTCCTATGAACTTTCCTGTGAGGCTGGGAGTTTTTCCTGCCACCTCAACCCTCCCAGATTTTTTCAGTCAGAGATTTTGAGGCTTTATTTCCCCACACTGGAACCCTGGGTTGTGCGGTCTGTCTTGCTCCCCAGTTCTTCCTCCCAGTTCATCTGCTCGCAAATGTGGGACCACCTGCACTGCCAGCTGCCACCTTGCTGCAAGTCCTCTCCTCCTGGCTGCCCATATTTTCCCCTTCTACTAGTCTGGATGAATGTTTCTTTTCTAACTCCTTGGTTGTGAGACTTCCATACTGTTCAATTTTCTGTCAGATCTGGATAGTTTTTGTTTTTAAATTTGTTGTTGTCCTCCTTTTGGTTATGAGAGGAGGCACAGTGTAGTCTATCTGTGCCTCCATATTGGCTGGGAGTCTCTGTGTATATTCTTATCTAAGATTTTTTTAATCTATTTTTGAGAATATTTTTGGTTCTTTGCTGTATTTTCAACCTTTTAAACTGACTAGTATCCTTATTGAACAAGGCTTTACTAAGTGAAAAATGGCTAAGAAAAAACTGTATGATGATCACTTTTGCATGGAAATATTGTGTATATCTTCATTTCCTTATCAGAGTTTGTAGATGTTAAATATTACTATTTTTAGTGGTCCTTCAAACAATGATATGATGAAAACTATAGGCTTGAAAGACATTTCTGTTAATACCTCATTCTAAAGTGTCCTGGTTTTCTCAGAAGCAATGTGAATATTTTATTAATAGACTTGTTTCAAGAAATTTAGGTCTGTTATTCTTAGCAGCATTTATCAAAAATGGCAGAGAAAAATGGATGCAAACTTCTGTTGGCTTGGTGAGCTCTGATCAAAATGTCTAAGATAATCATAAAATTTTGTTAAAGCCTCATCTTTACCTCTTAAAAAATTTATATTGTATTCTACATGTCATTATTTTAACAACAAATAAATCCCAAATAATAACAAAGTTTGGAGTATAATAATTCTCTAGGAAATTGCAACAGCTTTATTATTCTTAGGTGACTAAGAATAATAATATATATAAAATATATATGTACATGTGTATGTATATATATATATATATATATATATATATACACAATTTATATACATAGTAAACTGTGTGTATGTATGTGTGTGTGTATATATACACAGTTTACAAAACAATGTGACCATAATATAATTCATGAAATATGAAAATAATTTGCACAAAATGTTCTTGGATTCTGAAAAAAAGTCAGTGAGGAATGGAATCAAATTTAACAATTATGTTTTAAAATCATTTCAAGCAAGAAATCTGGGAAGGTGAAAAAAAGGAAAATAAAATACTTTTAAATTAATGGAATACTGTTAGATTTTTAAGGGGTAACAAAAAGAGGTTACTATATGAGAGCCCAAAGAACTGCACTGGAAAAAGTTAGGGGAAGAACCACCTAAAGGGCAAGAAGGAGTTGGTGTCATAGCATGAAAAACAAATAATAGTGGAACTGGATGTTTGTGTTATTACTGGCATCCCTTGTGAGAAAAATGCAAAAAAAAAATTAAAAAAGCAATGTTGTAGGGTGATATCTCCCTCTATAGCTTATGTAAGCACTAATGTATACAAGATATGTCTTGGTTACTTTTGGAACATTTAAGGTCCAAGACTGGGAAATATCTCAAGAGACAAGTGGGGAATTCTTAAAATGAGATTTTGCAGGTAACCAACTGCCATAAAAATGAGAACAAGGACATGTCCTTGACCCAAAAAGAATACAAAGTGCAAACAACTCAAAAACAAGGCAGCCAGAAAATTATGTGATAATTTTAAAATCCTACTGAAATTAGAGAAATACATCAGAAAGAAACAGGAGGATGGAATTGCCAAAGTTATAGATTTTATATTTTACAAGGCTGATTGGAGTTGCTATCATTGGAGTCAAATTCCAAACTTAATTCAGCCTTCTGTCCAGCCAAGTAGAAATACAAGAGTATAGGAAGACCTCTATGTGTTATTTGCAGCTCATTGCAAATTTGTGCCCTTAAACAACATCAATCTTATCCTCCCACCAGCCATCCCTGGTAACCACCATTTTACTCTCTGTTTTTGTGAGTTTGACTTGTTTAGATTCCACATACAAATGGTATCCTATAATATTTGTCTTTCTCTGTCCAATTTAACTCACTTCACAGAATGTGCTCAAGGTACATTCACATTGTAAAAAATGGCAGAATATCTTTCTCATGGCTGAATAATATTTCATTGTGTGTGTGTGTGTATATATATATATATATATATATATATATATATATATATATGTAAAATTTTACATCCTTTTACTCCATTAATTTGTTGATGGGGTGTTAGATCATTTTCCTATCTTTACTATTGTGAATAATGCTGCAATATACATGGGAGTGCATTAAAAAGAGTATAGGAGGAAATAAATTGACCCTCAAACACAAAGCAATGTTATGGAAATTAAGAGGTGTTAAAATCTACTGAGAAAGAGAGGCAATTTGTAAAGATCTTGGTTTTGTTTGGTTTTGTTTGGTTTAGTTTGATTTTGACAAAAGCAGTGTAGAATCTAGGCTCTGGGGAAGGAATCAGTTTGCACAGTGGTGGACTTTTCCCAAAGGAACAGAATCCCTTCAAAGAGGAACCCATGACTAAAACTGATCTCAAAGGAATATCTCTCCCAATTGTATTGTAGATCCAGTAATACACACTTGGAAACTGACATGAATGAACTGAAACCCTAAAGAATCTGAAATAACCTTTCCCTCCCTCCCCTATCACTACCACTTTCTTTACTTTTCTTCCAGATGAAAAATTTAGATGCTTAGGGCGAACTACTCTTTTCTGCCTGTGAGCTTAAATTAGAAAGTCAAAAGAGGACAACATATTAAATCCCAGGCATTGGTTTATTTTATCTAAAATAACTCAATTATCATTAAAGTGCAGGCCTTTAGAATAAGTAGAGAAGTGGGCATTGATCTAAAAAAATAGTTTAGGGAACTGTATTCCTATACAAAATTTAAAAATTTTCAAGAAAGTTAGTATAATATTTGGTCACACATTAAAATAAGTAGTTTTTTTCATATGTCTTATACTGTACTCTGAGTAAAAAATGCTTAATTCAAAAAGCTTGTAGAATAGATATGGTGAATTAAAAGTCAATGTAGATAATTAAAAGTAGTATATTTGTGACCTAATGTTGATAATAGTAGCATCCCATTCCATAATAGAGAAATTAATAAACAGAAATACTTCAGTATGCAACAAATATAAAATGAGGAATGAGGAGTTCTAATCTGGTGAAAGAGAGGCATATAATGAACACAGATGAAGCCAGGGGTACAGAGTAATTTACTGCTGTTTGAGCATTCATAAATGTGACAAAATGTCAAGTGAATAAAAAAATAAATATGTTAAAAGAGATGGCTGTGGTAATTAGTATTATGTGAATTATGACCAAGATCAGAATTATGACTTGTAATGTCATAATTCTGAAGGAGATGGAAATAGAGGGGATGATTTAGAATAATCTGTGAAAGGAAGAAAATAAACAAAACAACTAAGAATTAAGTGACAAAGGCTAAACAAGGCACAAAGAAGATTTATTATAATGAAAAATGATTGGAATTGATTTAAGGAAGTAGAAAGTAAAAAAGTAATGTAAGACCGCAGAGTTGTATAAAAGCATCTACTATCCCTGGCTAGTGTGGCTTAGTGGATTGAGTGCTGGCCAGTGAACCAAAGGGTCACCAGTTTGATTCCCAGTCAGGTCACATGCCTGGGTTGCAGGCCAGTTCCACTGTAGGGGGTGTGTGAGAGGCAGCCACACATTGATGTTTCTCTCCCTCTTTCTTTCTCCTTCCCTTCCCCTCTCTCTAAAAATAAATAAATAAAATCATTTTAAACAAATCTACTATATGTAACTTGATGTTATTTTAAGTTGGTTTAAAAGCAAAACTAAACTAAACAATACTTCTTTAGAAATATAGGCACTGAGCAGAATAGAAAAAACAGATATATAGATTAATAGAATTTATTGTTTTCCTACCTCCATTTAAAAATATTCTTTTACAGTACAAATCACAGAATTGCATGCTGGATTGCTTCATTTATGACTATTCTTTTTAGAAATAAATTCCTAAGATGTGATTGAGCATAGGTTTTTAAAAAAAATTGCAATATAGATTTTCAGAGCAATGAATTAGTTGAGTTTTATTTTCTGGTTGATTAGTAAAATTATTTTAGGTATACTATCTTCCCATAGTTCAAGATCCCACCTCCCTTCCCTGTCTCCCTCCCCACCCTTGGTTCTGTCCATGTGTCCTCTATAGTGGTTCCTGAAAACCCTTCTTCCCATTGTCCTCTCCCCGCTCCCCCTTGGCTATTGTTAGATTGTTCTTAATTTCAATGTCTCTGGTTAAGTTTTGCTTGCTTTTGCTTTTGTTGATTATGTTCCAGGTAAAGGTGAGATCATATGGTATTTGTCCCTCACCGCCTGACTTACTTCACTTAGCATAATGCTCTCCAGTTCCATCCATGCTGTTGCAAAGGGTATAAGCTCCTTCTTCCTCTCTGCTGCGCAGAATTCCATTGTGTAGATGTACCATAGTTTCTTGATCCACTCATTTGTAGATAGGCACTTAGATTGTTTCCAGCACTTGGTTATTGTGAATTGTGCTGCTATGAACATTGGAGTACATAGGTTCTTTTCAATTGGTGTTTCAGGGTTCTTAGGGTATAATCCCAGAAGTGGAATTGCTGGGTCAAAAGGCAGTTCCATTTTTAGTTTTCTGAGGTAATTCCATACTGTTTTCCACAGTGGCTGCACCAGTCTGCATTCCCACCAAGAGTGCAGTAGGGTTCCCTTTTCTCCACATCCCCTCCAACGGTTAGTTATCTGATGCTTTGTTGACGATGGCCATTCTGACTGGTGTGAAGTGGTATCTCATCGTGGTTTTAATTTGCATCTCTCTGATGGCTAATGATGTTGAGCACCTTTTCATATGTCTCTGGGCCCTCTGTATGTCCTCTTTCGAGAAGTGTCTGTTCATGTCTTTTGCCCATTTTTTAATTGGGTTTTTTGTCTTCCTGGAGTGGAGTTGTATGAGTTCTTTATATATTTTGGAGATCAGACCCTTGTCTGAGGTATCATTGGCAAATATGTTTCCCCATACTGTTGGTTCTCTTTTTATTTTAATGCTATTTCCTTTAGCCCCACAGAAGCTCTTTATTTTGATAAGGTCCCATTTGTTTATTCTTTCCTTTATGTCCCTTGCTCTAGGGGACATACATTGAAAATGTTGCTGCATGGAATGTCTGGATACAGATATTTTGATGGTTGTGAAATGGGACAGGGGATTTCATGGAATGGGTGAAGAGGTGAGGAGATTAAGAAGTACTAATAGGTAGTTACAGAATAGCCATTGGAATGCAAACTACAGTTTAGGAAATGGAGTAGTCAAAAAATTACACCCATGAGCCATGGAAACAATGGTGTGGGGATTGCCTAAGGGAGTGGACAGTCTTGGGTGGAGGGGGCAAAGAAGGAAAAATTGGGACAACTGTAACAGCATAATTAATAAAATATAACTAAAAAAAGAAAACCAAAAAAGTGGAAGCATAAGAGGTCTGTCCAGAAAATGTCCAACCACTGTTAATATGAGAAGACTGATTTGAGTGACGTCAGGTAACCTAGCAGCCAAGGAGACTGTACTGGAATGCACATTCATGAACAATGATGACTTCACTATACTAGTCAGTGTGAGCAGTAGACACCATTGAGTGAGCATGTGTACTGTGTGGCAATCACATTTCAAAATGACTAAGCAAGTAGAACAACGAATCTGCGTCAAATTTTGCATTAAGCTTGAACATTCCTTCACATAAACTATTCAGATGATTCAGAAAGCTGCAGCTATGGGCAACTGGAGACTGGCAGCTTCATAATGACAACATGCCCCCTCATGCATCACGTCTACACAGTATTTCGGCGAAACATCAATTCACCCAGGTGACTCAGCCCCTTTACAGCCTAGATTTGGCTCCCTACTACTTCTGGCTTTTACCAGAACTAAAATTAACTTTAAAAGGGAAAATATTTCAAACTAGACCATTGAAGAGATTCAGGAAAATATGACAGGACAACTGATGGCAATTGGGAGAAATGTGTGAGGTCCCAAAGTGCCTATTTTGAAAAGGACTGATATGTCATTGTCCTATGTACAATGTCTCTTGTATTTTGTATCTTTTTCAATGTGTCTCTATTTTTATATTACATGGCTGAATACCTTCTGGACAGACCCTCATATACCATGTTCATGGATTGGAAGAATTAACATCATTAAAATGTCCATACTACCTAAAGCAATGTATAGATTCAATGCAATTCCCATTAAAATACTTATGGCATATTTCACAGAAATAGAACAAATATTCCAAAACTCATATGGAACTAAAAAGGACCCCCAATAACCTCAGCAATCTTGAGGAAGAAGAACAAAGTTTGAGGGATAACAATTCCTGATATCAAACTATACTACAAGGCCATTGTAACCACAACAGCCTGGTACTGGCAAAAGACCAGGCATATATATCAATGAAACAGAACAGATGCTCAGACCAACCCACACCTGTATGTTCAATTAATATCTGACAACAGATGCAAGAGTATATAATGGAGTGAAGACAGTTTCTTCAATAGATGGTATTGGGAAAATTGGACAGGTACATGAAAAAAATGAAACTGGATCATCAACATACACTATTCATAGGAATAAACTCAAAATGGATGAGACTTAAGTGTAAGTAGCAAAACCATATAAATCCTGAAAGAAAACATGGGCACCAAACTTCAGATATCTCTCAAAGCAATATTTTTATTGACGGATCTCTTTAGGCAAGGGAAATAAAGGAAAAACTAAACAAAGGGACTATATCAAATTAAAACACTTCTGCACAGCAAAAGAAACCATCAACAAAATTAAAAGGGAACCCATTGTATGGGAGAACATGCTCACCCATGATGCATCTGACAAGGGGTTGATTTCCAAAATGTAGAAAGAACTTCTATAACTCAACACCAGGAAGCAAACAATCTAATTAAGAATGGGCAAAGGACCTGAATAGACACTTCTACGATAGGACATACGAATGGCCAAGAGACATATGAAAAAATGCTCAATGTCACTAATCATCAGAAATATGCAAATTAAAACCACAATAAGATATCATTTCACACCTGTCAAAATGGCTACCATCAATAATAACTCAACAAACAATAAGTGCTGGCAAGGATGTGGGAGAAAGGGAACCTTCTTCATGCACTGTTGTTGGAGATGCAGACTAGTACAGCCATTGTGGAAAACAGTATGGAGTTTCCTACCTTTTGACCTAGTGATCCCATTTCTGAGAATATATCCTAAGAATTACAAAACACCAGTTACAATGAATATATGTCCTTCTATGTTCAAAGCAGTGTTATTTACAATAGCCAATATCTAGAAACAGCATAAGTGGCCATTGGGAGCAAGTGAATGAAAAAGCTGTGGTACTTTTGCACACAAGGAAATACTATATGGTCATAAAAAAGAAATAAATCTTACCTTTTATGACAGCATGGATGGAAATGGAGACTATTATGCTAAATGAAATAGGACAATCAGTGAAACACAAATACCATATGATCTCCCTTATTTATGGAATCTAATGAGCAAAAAAATCTGATGAATAAAATAGAAGCAGAGGCATGGACACATGGAACAGACTTACAGCTTTTAGAGGGAAGGCTGGAGGGAAGGACTGGAAAGAAGGTGAAGGGATTAGCCAAAGAACATGAATGCATAAATCATAGATACACACAATAGTGTGCTGATGGCCAGAGAAAGGAGAGGTGAGGAATGGGTGGAGATGGACAAGGGAAGTGAAAACAAGGACCTCTGTAATAGTGTCAACAATAAAAAAAGAAAAATATATATTCAGTACACAAGGAAATGATTATTTAATTTGTCAGTTATTATTAACACCTTCATGGCTAATATTTTATATAATATTAACATATTGTGAATAAAAACTAATTATTCATTTATTGCTAACATAATTATGAGCTAATTGTACTACTAACGGAAAATGTATTTTATTGATATTACACTTCAATAGATAATTTTGATAATCTTTTAAAAAATAAAAATAAAATTCTATAAAAAATTTTGTTACACTTCAAAGGCATGGAAATTTCCTTTATGAAGAAGGCTAATAATGCATATTTTTAATGAAATGTATGAATATGTGGATGAATGAATAATTACATGGAAGAATAAATAATGGATTTAAATGGATAATAGCATGTTCTCAGTGTTTATGTTATTTTGATTTATACTATATGCACATTTCTGAAGATATTTATACTAACATTTAACAACATATTTCATTCATAAGGTTTTCCAATAGTAATGGGCAAAAGTGCAAAACATTTATCTTTCTATTTGCATTGGAATCATTGATCTAGTAAGAGATTTCTCCTCTTTAATGTCACTTGGAAAGTATGGCTGGAGGATATGTTTTTCTTGTATGAAGAATATGAGAAACATTTTGCAATTATATGCCATTGAAGTTTTAATAATACATAAATATTCCCCACAAAGCATTCATTACTGTTAATGAAAATAACTGAAGCAATATTTAGAAGTTTGACTTTCCTTTTTAGTTTTCCTTTATTATATTGTCTTCTAATTTTAGCTTTTGCCACTTTTTGTCCACAAAAGTGTAGATATTATGGCAATTAATAGTATTCTATGTCTCTGCAGAAAATAAATTTTCAGGCTGCACGTGTAGTCTCCTATTTCACTCACAATTGATCTTTCTCTTTATTGAAATATCTGATTAATCAAGTGTGAAGAATTCTTTCTTTTTAGTAGTGTGGATTTATAATTCCATAAGGATTAGTTCTAAAAAGCACCCCCTGGTCCTTAAATCCCTACTTCTGTCCCTGTCTGAAGAAAGCTTCCAATCTTCACATTTTCCTGCTCTCTTACTGCACTACGTGTCTTTATTTTTTTTGATTTTTTCCAATGGATTCTTTTTTTTTTATTGTTGTTCAAATTCAGTTTTCTGTCTTTTGCCCCACCCCTCCCTACCACCTCAGCCCTCCCTGCCTCCTTCCCCTGTTTCCACCCCCTTTGTTATTGTCCATATGTCTTTTATAATTGTTTCTATAAACCCTTCACCCTTTTCCCCCATTATCCCCTCCCCTCTCCCTTCTGATCATTGTCAGCTTGTTCTGAATTTCAATGTCTTTGGCTATACTTTGCTTGCTTGTTTGTTTTGTTGATTAGGTTCCTGTTAATTGTTAGATCATATGGTATTTGTCTTTCATCACCTGGCTTATTTCACTTAGCATAATGCTCTCCAGGTCCATCCCAAAATATATAAAGAACTCACACAACTCCACTCTAAGAAGACAAGCAACTCAATTAAAAAATGGGCAAAGGACTTGAACAGACACTTCTCCAAGGAGGACATACAGAGGGCCCAGAGACATATGAAAAGATGTTCAGCATCACTAGCCATCAGAGAGATGCAAATTAAAACCACAATGAGATACCACTTCACTCCAGTCAGAATGGCCATCATAAACAAAGCAATAAACAGCAAATGTTGGAGAGGCTGTGGAGAAAAGGGAACCCTAGTGCACTGTTGGTGGGATTGCAGACTGTTGTGACCACTATGGAAAACTGTATGGAATTTCCTCAGAAAACTAAAAATGGAACTGCCTTTTGACCCGGCAATTCCACTGCTGGGATTATATCCTAAGAACCTTGAAACACCAATCCAAAAGAACCTATGCACCCCAATGTTCATAGCAGCACAATTTACAATAGC